>WWET01003543.1:149977-172795 GCA_011038615.1 Limnodynastes dumerilii | reverse complement strand
TTCCTCTCCATAAACACTTTATTTATTTTTTATGTAATTCTGTGTCACAGGGCATGTGTGTAAATGCAATGGATAAAACGTCTGAATGTAGCCAATACAATGCAAATACAATGAATGTACAGTACTGGAGACAACTTACCAATCCCTGGAAGGACTCTGCCCTTGATGTCATACAGAGCCTTTATCAGGTTGTCATATAGGGTCCTTGGGCGTCCTGCAAGAGAGCATAACCTTAGTGCACCATACTCTACAACACTGGCCATCCCTCACCTCACACTGGAACATTGCCTATATATGTACAATTATTGTCTTGTGGGGAACAAAAAATATATTCTGCAATATCTAAAGAAAGGGATTGAATGGAACTGTGCTAGTTATAATTGTAAAATGTATTCAGAGTATATTTACCTTTCCAGTTCTTTAAGCTATGGATAAAATCCATCAATTTCTCCTCATCCGAGGGTCCTGTGAAAGCAAAATGGACATTTCTTAGCATGGTTTAGCCATATTCCTGTTAAGTGATAAATAAATGCACAGTGCCACATATGTATCAGAGTCAGGAGTCCTGGCACTGAGCCCTGTCAGGGAATCTCTGTCACTTTAAACTGAAACTGAGCAACAAGGTCTCTAAGAAGGTCAGACCAGGTACAGATATCCCTCCCTCATCACCAGGCCTGGCTGTCCCCCAGACTGTGACACCCCTAGGCATATGCCTCACATGCCTAAATAAGGATATGGCACTTAGTAAGCTTCAGTCCACTATCAGCATTGTCTCCACTGAATCTACATAGAATTAGAGGGGACCAATCAGCATCTGAGGTAGCAAGAAAGTCATAACACACTGGCCAGTCTTCAGACTTTTTTAGCTAATACTTTCTAATGTTGGCTTAGCGAGTAGCACTTGTGCCTCTTAGCACTGAGGTTGTGAGTTCTATTCCCAGACAAGGCCTTATCACACATATTGTAAAATAAATATTGTTTTTAAATACATGAGAATAAAGGCATAGATATATAAGTAATATAAGTAATAATGATAACAAACCTGATGATGGTTTATCTCCATAAGCACAAGTAGCAAGCAAGCCAATGCACAAGAGCACAAAGAGCAGAAATCCTCCTTTCACAGCCATTGTCAGTGAAAAAGAGGTCAAGAAAGTCCTGGTCCTGTGGTTTTATGCTCCACCCCTTTATGATGTCACAAACATGATGTCACATGATGTCACAGTGTGCAAATCATCTGATAGGAATAACCTATTTTTATATGTATAACAGTATTTTCCCTATAACATGACTATCACAATATTGGCTTTTTTATTGGTGTTCATTAAACATTTTCTCATATACTGGTGTAACATCCATCTCTGGGCACATTGGCGTATCTATAATGGATGCAGGGTGTGTAGTGCACAGGGGCCCCTTAGAGTAAAGGGCCTGTAAGCCATACTTTCTAGTAAGCCCTCCTCATAATATACCATCATAATATAGATTGTGGAACAGAATAATGTGGACATAGTCAGATAATAAAAGGTAGAGTGGAAGGTAACTTATTAGAGACAGTTGTGAGTCTGTACATTGCAGACTTTCACAGATATTGTAAAATACATATCATACATACCTGGGAATAAAGGCATAAATATATAAGTAATATAAGTCATAATGAGAACGTACCTGATGGTTTATCTCCATAAGCACAAGTAGCAAGCAAGCCAATGCACAAGAGCACAAAGAGCAGAAATCCTCCTTTCACAGCCATTGTCAGTGAAAAAGAGGTAAAGAAAGTCCTGGTCCTGTGGTTTTGTGCCCCAGCCCTTTATGATGTCACAAACATGATGTCACATGATGTCACAGTGTACAAATCATCTGATAGGAATAACCTATTATTATATGTATAACAGTATTTTCCCTGTAACATAACTCACAATATTGGCTTTTATACTGGTGTTCATTAAACATTTTCTCATATACTGGTGTATATGCTGAGCACATTGGCATATCTATAGTAGGTGTAGGGTATGCTTTAGAATAATGGGCCCCTTTGCACACACTCTGCACCAGTGCTCAAAGTGGTATGGTATATGGTATACGGCGATATGGTATATGGTATACGGCGGTATGGTATATGGTATACGGCGGTATGGTATACGGCGGTATGGTATATGGTATACGGCGGTATGGTATACGGCGGTATGGTATATGGTATACGGCGGTATGGTATATGGTATACGGCGGTATGGTATATGGTATACAGCAGTATAGTGTATGGTATACGGTATGGTATATATTATACGGCGGTATGGTATGCGGCAGTATGGTATATGGAATACGGCGGTATGGTATATTGTATACGGCGGTATGGTATATGGTATACGGCGGTATGGTATATGGTATATGGTATACGGCGGTATGGTATATGATATATGGTGTTATAGTATATGGTATACGGCGGTATGGTATATGGTATACGGCGGTATGGTATATAGTATACGGCGGTATGGTATACGGCGGTATGGTATATGGTATACGGCAGTATTATATATGGTATACGGCGGTATGGTATACGGCGATATGGTATATGGTATACGGCGGTATGGTATATGGTATGGCATACCACCACTTCTGTGCGCCGGCTCTAAGTAAGAATACAGCTGCTCATAGAATCTTTCTGGGCAGAAAGAGGGGGCAATAAGACTGGGTAACTTGAAGAAGGGGGCAATAAAGCAGACTGCACACAAAAGTTGGGGCAATAAGGCTGGCTGGACACTGAAAGAGGGAGCTAGAAGACTGGCTGGGAACAAAGAGGGGGCTATAAGACTGGGTAAACTGAAGGAGGGGGCAATAAGGCTGACTGCACACAAATAAAGTGGGGGGTAATAAGGTTGGCTGGACATAGGAGGGGCAATAAGGCTGGGTGGACACTCATAAAGAGGGGGATATAAGACTGGCTGGACAAAGATGGGGCAATAAGACTGGCTGGGCACACAAAAGGAGGGGCAATAATGCTGCTTGGACAAACAGAAGGAGGAGACAATAAAGCTGACTGGACACATGTAAAGAGAGGACACTCATATAGAGGAGGCTATAAGACTGTCTGGAAAAAGAGGGGGCAATAAGACTGGCTGGCCACAAAGAAGGAAGGGGCAATAAGACTGGCTGGTCACAAAGAAGGAAGGGACAATAAGACTGGTTGGACACACAGAAGGAAGGTGCAATAAAATGGTGCTGAAATTTACATACCCCCACTTCTAAATTTCCACTTCAAGAACTGCTCTGCACCCATTATGTCTCTCTTTTCTTTCATTTTCTGTGGGCGGGGTTACCACGGGAGGGAGTGGGGGGTGGTGGTTGGTGGTGGCTTAAAGGTGTCTCGCGGGATGGGGGAGCAGTGCTACAGGGGTTGGTTGAGACATTAGGGGATAGGGGGCCCAAATACAAAAGGCCCCCTCACTTGTTAAAACGCACCTGGCTAAGCAGAGATTATAAAGAGATATGGAAGCCAGTGCTGACTGACACTACATATCCCAGAGGCCCCAGCGGCAAGGGAAAGTGTCAGTGACAGTTGGGAAAGGAGAAATAACGGATTGTCAGGGAGAGGCCGGGGGATGGTGACAGGAGACAGAGTTACAGCATGTGTGAGGAGGAGAAGAGTATGGAGACAGGTCTGAGAGAAGCCACATATATGTTATTAACATTTCATTTATTAAAGGCATAGTTCAGTGGCAAACGCAGGATTTTGAAAGGGGGGTTTCCAATGCATGTAATACATGTGAGGTATATTAGCATAGCTGCAAATCTTTTGGAGCTTGAAAAAGTGGCAAAAAAGCTCCGCCGCGTCCTGCCCAAGCTCTTCTCCTGACACTGTCATACTGCACGAGGCTGGAAAAACCCCATGCGTCTTGTGAGCGTGTATGCTCCGCGCTTCCAGTACCATCCTGAATCCAAGCTTCAGTACTGCTTGTGTTTATGTGATGTATCATGTAACGGGACCGGGAGGGTACATACGCTAGTGTGTGTGTGTGTGTGTGTGTGTGTGTGTGTGTGTGTGTGTGTGTGAGAGTGTGTGTGTGTGTTTGTTAGGGAATTAGACTGCAATGTGGCAGAGGTTGATGTGTGTAAAATTGTAAAGAGCTATTTAATATGATGCACTATGAAAAATAAAACATATGTAAAATGATACTGATATTATGGTCGTACTATCTGACTGCCAGGACATGTAAGACATCCATTAATGTTCTCTGTGAAAGCAGGATGTTTATAATGTAGATTTGAAAATAATAAAAATTCTACATTATGGAAATGCTTTAGTTATTGGCTGTAACACGTCCTGTTTTTTTCTGTAACACGTCCTGGTTTTTTTTTTATAGGTGATCTATAAGTTACTTCTTTCACACAGTAAAATAGTAGCTTTATATTGAAGGAACAGATCTAATAGTAATAGCACCATACAATGCATTAGTAGAGCACCAGCACATTACACAATGTACAGAGCCTGTGTCAGTGCATAAGCATTGTTGTATTTGTAGTGACCCATTTATCATTCCCACCTGCTTTCCTATTGTAGCACAAGCCAGGGTCATCTTCCTCCATGTCAGTCCGGATCACATGGTCGCTAAGCCATGCCCCATTCGTGTCACCCACGAAGCCACGCCCCTTTTTATTTTTCCCCTTTTTTTGTCATTTTTCAATATTTTTATTTTATTTTTCAATCTGGGGGGTATCTGGGCCCCCAGAAACCCCCCCTGGGTGCGCCACTGTGCTCCCTTTGTTTCCTATGGGGATAATGTACCAGAGTTACCACCGTCCGGGATTAATCCGGACAGTCCGGTAATTGAAACCGGCATCCGGAGTCCAGATTTGTCTCATTCCTGGACAATACAATGTCCGGGAATAATACTTAAATTTCATTGTTGAGTCACAACAACGGTGCCTGAAACGCTGCATCCAGGCACTGTGTATGTGTTGCTATGGCAATGCAACTAACTTATTAGCGTCATTCTAAAAGTAAAGTGTGCAGTAGAGGATGGAGGGGGGAGAAGAGAGGGGAAAACATCAAAGGTAAGATAATAACTTAAAGCTTATTGTAAAAGGAAATGTCCAAAATATGGAAAAGGGTATAAGGTGATTCTGCAGCCTCAGAATAAAATTTCATTAATGCAATTTATTAATGACCTGCTGGCAAAATATATCAAATCCACCTGAAATATGTCTACATAATTTTGATCAACACCAAAATACATATTAAAATATTACTTTACTTTAACATATTGGTGATATTTAAAAAGGGTTTAATAAAAAATAAAAAAAGTAAAGAAGATGAAGGGCCACATTTTATAAGCTGTGGGTTTGGAAAAGTGGAGATGTTGCCCATAGCAACCTATCAGATTCCAACTGACATTCTCTAGTATGTAATAGGAAAGTGAGAGCTAGAATCTGATTGGTTGCTATAGGCAACATCTCCACTTTTCTAAACCTGCAGCTTAGTAAATCTGGCCTGAAGAGTTACAGTTATATAGAGTATAAATATTCAGAGGTTAAGAAGTGTATTTATAAATAACACTTTTATTGGTTGGGAATATGAAGAGTTATTGTAAGGCAGAGAAAGGGGTTTAAATGGGCAAGAGAAAATAGATGTGCACACAAAGGTGGATCTTTTATCTAACATCTACTTTCTCTTCACCACTTTAACTTTTTTCTCTGTCTAACAATGACTCTACATATTCCCAAACACTATCGATGTTTATGTTTTTATCAGTCCACTTCTCCTCTATATTTATGCTCTATCTAACTTTAACTCTTTGTTAATTTTCTATCTGCTGTTTGTCCCAATTTCAGCTTTGTTTTCGCTTCTCCATAAATATTAGTTTTTTTTTTATTATTTATCTTTTTTTATCATTTATATTTTACTCAACCCTCCTTTTGTTTGTATGATCCATTTTAAATATCATTTAATATATTAAAAACAAAGTAATATTTTTTATATTTTTTCACAATTCATAGTGAATGTATATATTGTGCCAGTAGTTCATTTTATTCCATTATTTACCTATTAAAAGCTTATAAAAAAAATGTGTAGAATGTGGAAAGAAGAGAAAGTAAAGTTGTATAGGATAGGTATTGGGAGGTGATAACCCTAGTGTAGTGTGTCAGGAGAACTTAGTAAACCGAGAAGAGAATAAAACTTATGGTATGGGTAAGTATAGTAGGAAAAGACAGAGGAAAGATGGGTGCAGAATAGTGTCGTTTTGGCTGACAGTGGTGAGAGAGTGGTGCTGAAGACTACTACTAGCCCTCAGCTTGCTAATCAGTCATGATCTGTTGGAAATATTACAAGTTCTTACAGTAGTTTCACCTGACTAGAACTTGTTGCTGCTCTAAATCATTAGTTAAAGAATTAGCAAAGAAAATAAATGGGGACTTCCGGTGAGCGCTCCTGGGAAGAAGGACACATCTTAGAAGAGGTCCCGTGAAAGATCAAATTAATCCATAACTTGAGTGTCAAGTGTGGCTTAAATCAAAAAGCTAATCAACACCAACGTGAGAGGATAGTCCTGGGCAAGTGTTGATACCGGCCGGCCCCCAGGGAACTTTACCGCATCAGAAGTCGGGCTGGAAGAGCCGAATACAGCAGGGCGGCAGCCATCTTCAAGTCGCAAATATAGCCGCCAGCAAGTGACAAGCACCTCTGCTGGATAATTACCTGTTCCCCGGACGAACTAACCATTGGAGAGTGAATGCGCGGATCGGGTGCTGATGGCGGGACCGGCAGTGGAGGCGGCAGCGGATTACCCTGGGAAGCAGCGTGGACCGTGAGGCCTGGGCCTTCCCTCCCCTTCCCTGAGGTACTGGAGGAGACTGAAGGGGTGTGAGACCCCAGATGAACGCGACTCCTGGCCTAATCTTTTCTGCAGCAATGTGCGGCTCACAGATCTGAACAATATAGGAGATTGAAGGTGCGTGGACGACAGGAGTCTTTTCACAGTGCTCCATAGTGCAGATTACAGGAATTTCCCGCCATTTTGAGCAGAGGGTCACCCTGATTGCAGCAATCATACCCTACTAGAATCGACATTACTACCTATTGTATAACTGCTGGCATAGAACCACCTCACACCAGTTATTGTGATTTGGAAGCTCAGAGTCCATACTTTACTATCCAACACTTCTATACATCACCTATTCTGATTCCCCCGCCATTTTAAGAAGTGATACCATGTGGCGGCCATCTTAATTACAACAAAGCTATCAGGTCAAGAAACAGCGCTGATAGAAGTTAGGAAGATATCTCAGTAGCGTCGCTTCTCACTGCTTATCTGGTATATCAGATCAGTCGGGACTAACCTAGAAGGACTTATCTCTGATAACGTCAGACAGAATCGCAACAAAGACAACCATACAGCACAGGGAAGTGTCTCAGAGGACTCTGATCTTTTCTTATTTGGAGCAGAGCAGAGGTGGAAACTGTGCATGGACGGAACAACTGGTCTTCCCTTGCAATCCTGTCTTCACCTGTCATGGTTTGGGTTGGTGAATTACCCACTGGATAATAAAATTCTATGACTCTGGAGAATCTTACTCAACAGAATTAGACACACCCTGGGTTGAGAACCATTCTAGTCCAAAGGTGGTGGAGTACATTTTGGACAGCTGACAGGCTTCTGCAAACCCACATTGAACTGTTTCCCTAGAATCATCCTTACCTGCTCGAGCTTTCAGTCTCTTAAAAAGTAAACTTGAGAGGGCATATGTGGGTAGATGCGGAATTTCTAGTTAACTAAGCTTTCTATGTGGTGTCAAAACCAAATGTCAATGTAAATACTTACCTGACCTAGGGTGACCTATCAATCTGTTAAAGCCTTTTACTAAATATCTGGTATGAAAAGATATCTGCAGCGTGAACTTCCTGAGAAAATGGGTAAAAACAAACCATATACATAAACATTGAGATCCCAAAAAATTAGCCCACCCTCCATTCCATCCCACCCATCCCCACCTATGCCAAGGCAGGAAGATTGTCCTGTCCCACAATCCTCCCCAAACCAAATTGATGCGCCATCAGCCAGTGCGGCTGCTAAGAAAATGTCGCTCATTATAATGCCCCTAATTGATCAGCGATTGGAGGCGTTTCAATCGAACATAACATCTTTGGTGTCACGCAAAGGGTAAGCGATGTAGAGGACGTTTCGACATCCTCGCAAAATATAATTTTATCCCAAAAATCTACTATAGCTGATCTCTTAACCAAGGTTGATGATCTAGAAAACTGTCACAGACGGAATAACCTTAGATTCGTGGGAATTCCAGAATCTGTTAAAGGTCTAGATCTTTTGGATTTATTGCAAAATTATTTACCTAACGCCCTTAATACTCAAAGTGATTTGGGCAAAGTCTTTATAGAACAAGCTCACCGGTTAGGCCCGGAGCTTCAGTGTAACAGTGATAGGCCGAGAGCCATAATAGCTAAGTTTTTAAATTTTAAAGATAAGAAAAATATCCTTCAATCATACCGTAAAAACGGATTGCTTACGATCCACTCCTTTAAGGTCCTGATATTCCAGGACTTTTCGGCTAATGTGTCTCAAAAAAGAGAGTTTGGTCCTTTATGTAAGTGCCTGTTTGAGAACCATGTCAAATTTGCTTTTTTGAAGATACTAAAGCCGCACGCAAATTTATACAACATATGTCGTTACCAGATGACCCATTATACAGGTCACCCTCGCGCTCACAAAGCCCATGATTGCGTGGGAAAAAAGTTGGATAGGAGAGATAGGGCCTGAGGGCCAAATGTTATTACTGTTTCCATATAGTTTAATTGTGTTCACATTGTTAATGGAAAGGTTCATTCTCCTGACTACATATATAGTGGTCAGAGATATTGTTCACCAGGATGAAAAGTTGAAAAAGGTGTTAAGTTGGAGTAACTGTTACAATAAACGCAGGTTGTTTAAGACTAGCAAAAATGTTAAGATACAGCAAAAAATTTGGATGTGGTATTTTCTGTCACGTTTACAAACTGGGCGAAGATATATCAATTGTAGAAGACGGCGAACTGGTCCCCAGAGAGTCAGGGCACAACTTAGAGTCTATCACATTGTTTTTTTTAAATGACAAATACAATTAATCATCGACATTCAAGTAATAAGTCCCCTAACGTAGTATCTTGGAACGTCTGTGGGTTAAATTGTCCTACTAAACGTAAGCGAATTCTCACCCATTTAAAGTCACTCTAACCTAGTGTAACTTTCCTTCAGGAAACCCATTGGCGCTTCTCTGATAAATCAACTTTAAAAAGCCCATGGATCGCAGAGTGTTTTTCAGCCCCTTATTCCTCTATCAAAAGGGGAGTGGCAATTCTATTACATAAAGATCTACAATACACAATCACTAACAAAATCTTAGATCCGGGAGGGAGATATATACTGATAATTCTTAATCTTGTAATAGGAACTGAACACTTTACACTAGTCAATCTGTATGCGCCGAACGTACCAAATATAGTATTCTTTAAGGCATTTTCGACACTTCTGTTGCAAAAAGATATACCAAATTAAATTTTAGGTGGTGATCTGAATTCGGTGGCATGCCCACAGTTAGATAGAACACACCAATCGAAACAACTTCCCCCAACTGAGGGAAATCCTATTCTTAATCTTTTTATGAGACATTCGCTAGTGGATCCGTGGAGGATCCTTAACACAACAGAACGCACTTACACGCACCATTCCCGAGCTCATAATACTTTCTCCAGATTAGATTATTTATTAATCCACTCTCATCTATTCTCTAGAGTGACTGAAGCAAAAATAAAAGATATAATAATTTCAGATCACGCCCCTATTAAATTAATTATACAGACAGCGTTACCGAAACCCCCCTATATACCCTGGAGGTTTCCCTCCTACTTATATCATTCAGAAGATTTCCGTGACTTCCTCACTGCAAAGTGGATGGAATTCACGAATGACAATATAAAGCAGTGGGATGATACAGCCCCCTTTTGGAATACGGCCAAGGCGGTGCTCAGGGGACACATAACATCATATATGGCAAAAAAAAAAATAAAGAATACAAAGTCAAATATGAACTTTTACTCCACACAATGCAAAGGGCGTCACATCTGCAAAACCCATCAGATATAACCTTAAATAATTACACCACTAGTAAGGAGACACTAGAGAGCTTTCTGAAATCCCGAGCTCAAGTAAAATTAGATTACTGTAAAAATAAATTTTATAGATGGGGAACAAATCAGGGAAATTACTAGCCAATCTTACAAGACCACAGAGAAATAGAAACTACATATTATCTCTTCGAGACAATTCATCTACATTGCAGCTTACTAAGTCAGAAGCAATCATACGAGAATTTCATAATTACTATTCCAATCTGTATACCTCCATACCAGATGATAGACACCTGCACTATAAATTGCTAGAAGAATCTAAATTACCGAAACTATCATTTGCACAACAGGAGTTTCTCAATGCCCCGATTACTGAACTAGAAGTAAAACGCACCATCTCTTCGCTACAAAACAATAAAACACCTGGCCCTGATGGTCTAACTGCTGAATTTTACAAGATGTTACAACCCAACATAACTCCGATCCTTACCAGTTTATTCAAGTCAATCCATCACGATAACATAGCATGCCCCCGCATCAATGAAGCCCACACGATACTGCTGGCAAAACCTGACAAAGACCCTCAATTAGTGACATCCTATAGGCCAATTACGTTATTTAATCAGGACTATAAAAATTTAGCCAAACTAATGACATCAAGATTACAAACGATACTTCCCTCTTTGCTTACTACCCACCAGATGGGTTTTACCCATGGCAGACACTCCATAATAGGGATAAGGACAGCCATAGCCATTATAATAGCAGCATCTCCCCGGAAATGTTACTTAGCCTTGATGCAGAGCAGGCTTTCGACAAGGTTTCCTGGCTTCACCTTTATAGGATTTTTGAGGCTAGAGCTTTTGGAAGTACTTTTTCTCAATTGGTTCAGTTCCTATATAATAACCCCGAAACTTGTTTATCTATCAATGGAAAGCTTAGTCCCCCAATACAAATGACTAGAGGAACAAGACAAGGATGCCCATTATCCCCCCTGTTCTTCAACCTTGCCTTAGATCCATTGCTTAGATTGCTACAAAAACATGAAAAGTTTGAGGTCATTCAGATGGGCAAACAAAATGTGAAAATTACAACTTGCTACTGTATATATCAAATCCGCGTCTCTACCCACGATTTTAGAGATAATCAATTTGGCCTGGTTTCTGGTTTTACCATAAACCAAGACAAATCTACAGCAATGCTGCTAAATAAAAAGGAATACCCCCCTTGCAGATCCAGTTATCAGATGCAATGGGCAAGTACTTGGGAGTGCAAATTCCTAAAGATATCTCTAATCTGTATACTTATAATATAAACTCCTTAATTGCTATTTAGAAGTGGAAATAAAAAATTGGGAAGACTTACCCCTCTCTTACCTAGGCAGGGCAGCCGTCATAAAAATGGTTAGCTTTCCTAAGTTGTTATATCCTCTCCAGGTTCTACCTGTGGCATTGAAAGGAAAGGACGAAAAAAATCTAAATTCCCTATTTCAGAGGTTCATTTGGAACCATAAGCCTCCTAGAATTAGTTTTTTTTAAGCTACAACAGGGTCCAGAATCAGGTGGAATAAATTTTCCTAACCTCAAGCAGTACAGTCATGCCAGTAACCTAAAAATTGTAAAAGATTGGCTAAATAATACAAATACTTACACAGACGCACATCTAGATCAGTCTTTTATCTCTTGTATAGACCTGACCAATTTCCTTCACATGACTCAGGCTTCACTATTTCTTACTCTGACAGGGAGCCCTCTCTTCCAGGGTGGCCATGCGGTGTTTCCCTTTACCCAAAAGGGTAAAGGCATTAAAAACTTATATGCACTGGTTAATTCTGGGCAGCAGTCCCCATTAACGGTGATGGAGTTCATGAGGAGATATGAACTAACAATATCACACACTTTTTTTGCATACAATTCACTTTGTCAAACAAGTGACAGATTCTTTATCACTGGAAGACTGGCACAAAGATCTGGATAGGGAATTGCTTAAACCTACAGTTGGAAAGGGAGCCATTTCCAGAAATTATAAGCTTCTTAACAGATGTATATCAAGTATCCAAATGAGCGACACACACTCTTGGTCTGATATTTTCCCAGACTTATCAGTATACACACTCTATAACGCTTTTGTATATGCATGCAAGGTATTACCTGCCAGTTTGTATAAAGAAATGTTTTTGAATATATTACATAGAGGATATTTGTCTCCACATCGCAGATATTGCATGGGCCTGGCAGACTCTAGTGCGTGCCTTAAATGTGGCGCTAATGAAACCACCCTTTATCATTGTCTATGGGAATGTCCCCTTATAAAACATTTTTGGGAACAAGTTCAACTCTATACCTCCAATTACTTGATAGAATACGCCCCTTTGACACCCCTATGGGCGATATTGGGAATACCAGATCCACCGCTTAAATTTACAAAGAGTAGTAGAAAATTATTGCTAATAGTACCTGCAGTGGCCAAACAATGCATTCTGCAACAATGGATTCAAACTTCCTCCCCAACCTTGAAGATGTTTCATCAGAAGCTCTTTCAGGTATTCCGTATGGATTGGGTAGAAGAGAGTACACAAAAAAAAAAGGGGCACTGAGAGACTTTTCGGAATTTGGGAAAGTTTTATTGAATTATTGCCAGATATGACTAAAACTTATATTCACAAATGCTTTCGTGATACTTACTGGTACGAGCTGAGAGTACATGTAAACGATCCACCGATAGTCTTAAGGGGAGGTTCGTTAGTGTGAAGTAATAACCACAATTGATGCTCCTATATAAAGTACCAATGCGATTTTTAAGTATATGTTAAATGTAGGCGTGATCTGTCTTGTATCACAATACCCAACTGATTTTTAACACCTGATATAATACTGTGTTATGTTCATGAACTGTATTATATTCTGTACTAACATATTTTTTTACGAAGAACCTGCGTGATATATTTGCTGTATTTGTTTGTACTCCAATAAAAAATTATAAAAAAAAAAAAAAAAGAAAATAACTGGGTAATCCCCAAGATGGTGCCATGAAAGAGGAATGTAGCTTGCAGCCAGCATATCATTCTTTCACAGTTAAGTTTAGCGTCTATGAAATCTCACTAATATGTAAAATGGCCGCAGAGGATAATACACTTTTCCTCCCAATACAGAGGTTCTCTGTAGCAGTGTCACCCAAATCTACACTAGATACACATAAAAAGAAATAAATAATATTAAATATATTGAAAAAGCCGGAAACCATATTAAATGCATTGAATTATAAACACAAAAGCCACACACCTACACATGCACCACGCCATATACACACTGAACTCATAAGCAAAAACAGATACACTAGATTCACATAAAAAGAAACCTTATTAAATGCCAGAAACCTTATTAAATGCATTCAAATATTCAAGCAAAAGCCAGATCCACATGCACAATATACCATATGCACACTGAATTCACTCACAAACTGCTGTCATTCAGATCTACACTAGATTCACACAAGAAGTCGTAATACATAGAAAATACTTAGAAATATCTACATAAAAGAAAGACACAAACCAGGGTTGCCGACTTTTAATAGCTTCCCTTCAGGAAATCCCAGAGAGAAGCCATAGATGCCAGCAGGGGGCGGGGCTTAATGATTGTGATTTCATGAAACCATGGGCCTCAAGCCCTTTGCGGGAGATTTGCTGGCTCTCCCGGGATACCAGGAGAACTGGCCGAATTTCAGGAATCTCCCCGATATTCTGGGAGAGTCGGCAACCCTGACTCAAACACACATAAACCATGTTATATTTATGTAAAAACCTATAGTTTAGAGTGAGAGAGTTCCCAATCGCTTCTTGACCTATCCTGTGCTAAAATGGAGAATGCTTTTCATTAAGACAGTGTCCAATTCCTACAGTATTGACCATAAGTCTTTGTTTACCTTTGCTGATCACATGATTGCTTTTAGCTCCCTGCATTTCTTGGTGTTCCCTTTCTGCTGCGGGCATTATTCCAGGGGTGCTGCATTGCCTCACTGGACTCTCTCATAAGCAGTTCAATTTAAACTCTTCCCTGACTGGCAGAGTGACATGTTTTCTTCGCCTGTTGATTAGTGTCAACAATTCATCTCCTGTTTTCTGACTCCTTGGTTCCTTGGTGTGCTCGACCTCCTCGGTTCAAGTATCTGTCCATGTTACCTGTTACTATCGCTGGTCTCCTCGGTTCCAGTGTCTTTTTGTGCCTCCAGTTGCTATATCTGGTCTCCTCGGCTTCAGTATCTCCCGGTATCAGCTACAGTGTACATTCACCGTTATTACATAGCCCTGCCTCCTTTCCTAATCTTATTGCTCCCTGGTATCCAGCCTCGGTAGCAGTGCCATCGCTACCTGTATCTACTACCTCTTCGTATCCCGTTTCACTAGTTCTGTGCCCCAACCTCTGATCTGGCGTGGTCTGTCTCAGTACTGGCACTGAGCCTGATGAGTGACGGACAGTCATGTGATGTTTTTGCTCATCTAGAGCAATAAATACAAAATTTAAGTGACTGAAATTAGACCATGATATCTACTTATAAACCATGATATCTACATATGAACAAGTAAATGCATGTACTGTGTTTATTTATTTTAATTCCATAATGAAAACTGCAGGATTTATAACTAAATATTCTCAATCTTTTAACATAACGCCCAGAAATAGAAACCCAAGTTTGTGAAATAATCAGTCAATCATTTAGTAGTTAATTATAAGTTTAAATAATAGATTATGCTCTATAAGGATATTGGCAGCTTAAATCACAAATGTTAAAAAACACAATTGCATTAATAAAGACAACAATAATATATTAAATTGTGGACAATAAAAAAAGAAGTTCTTGATCAACACAACATATTATATAACTATAATATTGTGCACACTGATATTTTATATATAAGGTAATATGCTCTGAGAAAAGAAACTAAATTCCAAATAAAAAATTCATGACTTGATATTTATATTAACAATTTAAACTATCAAAGTAAAAAAATATATAAAACAATTGCAGCTTAGCTGGTATATTCAATAGAGTTTTTGTTGAGTAGTGTCAGAGATTATTCAATAACATTACAATGACAATGTGAGCCAAATCAGAGCAGACACGATTATATCAAGCATATAGAACGTAACATTGAATCATTAACTTACAACATTTATATAGAACTTCTTTTTCAACAAACAGCATTAAAGTATGAATGTCCACCTGAAACACATGCTTCTTCAGGACACTCCTTCTGGATATCCTTACCTGCACATTGCAAAATGCAACCACTCTACTAATTGCTTCTACTGTTTTGGACTTCTAAATACCTTGTACTACTTCTGTGCCAAATAATTTTACTTTTATATTCAAGCTTTTTATTATTATGGTCACAAGTGTTTCATTCCTTCTGACACTTTCTCCAGTTACTCTTGTCTATGTCACTTTTACTTCCCTCTTTCCTACCCTCTTGGCCCTGGTTTCTCCATACCCTCCCCCACCTCTCCCTCATCTTCTCCATCCCGACCCTTCCTACTCACCCCATACCCTCTCCCACTCCTCCATCAGCCTCCCCTTCACTCCCCATCCAGATTCTCACGCCCCATCCCTTTCCCACCCACCACCGTTGTGCCACACCTTGCTCCTGCAACCCATCCAATCTCATCCACATAACCTCTCTTCTGTTCTCCTGTGCTCTGTTGAAGGCCAGATAAACTTGCAACAAGTTCCCTGCCATCCATGACCTCTTTAGCTCCAACTCCTTTAATCTCCTCTAACACTGTTTTCTGTGCCACTATCTCTTATGTCAGACTCACCTTTTCCCACTCTCCTAGGTATGGTGAACACCCTGGTGGTGAGAATCCTCCTATCCCCTTCCTGCACCTTCAGTGTCATACCCCCGAGCCCTCTCTCCTTTTCCTTCTTGAGGCCCACTCCATCCATCTCTTTCTACCCATCAATCTCTGCTTTGCCATTTTTCTACTGCCCCCTGGCCCTACTACCATATTCATTGATAACTTTGCAGCCTGGCTCCCCTACTTTCTGTCTTAGAACTTCCCCTCCCTCATCCTTGGTGATGCTAACATCCCCTTTGAAAACCTCTCTGACCCCAGCACTACCTAACTTCTTCTCCCTTGGCCTATCACAGTGGATTACCGCACCTACCCACAACTTGGGCCACTCCCTTGACCACGTTTTCTCCAGCACATGCTTCCTGTCTTACTTCTCCATCTCTCCCTTCCCCCCTCTCTGATCATCACCTTATCTCTTTCTCCCTCTCTTTCTCTCCCTCTTCTTCCCCATCACCTAAACATATTCTCTCCTGACAGAACTTCAACTCTCTTGACATTGTGGTTTTCACCTCCTCCCTTGATACCCTCCACACAACCATTTCCATCATGTCTGGCCATAATCTAGCCACCTCACTCTACAACAACACCCTCTCCTCTGCCATTAACACTACCTGTCCTCCCTCCTCTTTCTCCCTTTGCCGAACCAACCCCCAATCCTGGCGCTTCCCAATCACTTTGTTCCTAAAAAGATGTTCCCGTACTACAGGTCATCTATGGAGGAAGTTCTGTTCCCTTGCAGACTTTCTTCACTTTAAATTCATCCTTTTCTTTTTTAGCTCCACCCTTGCCATCACCAAGCTACCCTTCTTCGATTATTCTTATGCCATCGTCTAACCACCGCTGCCTATTTACCACCTTAAACTCTCTTTTCTCCCCCCTTCTCCCCTCCCTCCCTCCATTTCTGACACTGACTTTGCCACCTTCTTCACTTCCAAGACTGACTCCATCAGGAGCTTGATCTCCTCTACCATAACCTATCCTCCACCTCTATCTCCACCCTCTCATCTCCTCCCCAGCCACTAACCAATTTCTACTTTTATTCCCACCTCAGCTGAAGAACTCCACTCCCTTCTTTGGTTGTCCCCTTCGTCAATGTGCCTATCTCATTCCATCCAATTTAATCTTCTCTGGTCTCTCTGGTCACCTCTTCAACGTATCCCTCTCCTCTGTCTTCTTTCCCTCTCCCTTATAACACGCTCTTGTCTCCACCATCCTTAAAAAACATAACCTTGATCCCACCTCATCCTCCAAATACCAACCCATCTCCCTTCTCCTCTTCATCTCTAAACTGCTTGAACAGATTTTTTTTTACAATTGTCTAAACAACTACCTCACTAACAACTCTATCTTGAATCCTCTCCAATCCGGGTTTCGTTTCCTTCACTCTATTGAATCTGCCCTAAGGTACAAATGATCTTCTCTCCACCAAATCTAAGGGACACTTCTCTCTTCTCATCCTCCTGGATCGATCGGCAAACTTTGACACTGTTGATCACCCTCTCCTAATCCAATCTTTTGGCCTCTCTGGCACTGTAAACTCCTGGTTCTCCTCCTTTCCCTCAGACCGCTCCCTCTCTGTCTCAATCCCTAGCTCTTTTTCCCGTACCACTCCTCTTCCCGTTGGTGTTCCCCAGGCGTGATTCTTGGTCCCCATCTCTTCTCACTCTACACCTCCTCTCTCATCAGCTCTTTTGGCTTTCACTACCACCTCTATGCGCACAACACTTAAATCTATTTCACTTCCCCTAACCTCTCCCCCAAACTCTTGTCCAAAGTATTAGACTGCCTCTCCGCCATCTCATCGTGGATGAGCCAGCATTTTCTCAAGTTTAACATGGACAAAATCATAATCTTCCATCCTGCACATATACCCTCTACCCCTAGTATCTCCATTACTAACAATGACTCCACCATCTCCTTTTCAATCTAAGCTGCCTGGGTGTCATCCTTGACTCCACACTTTCCTTCACCCCCCCACATCTGTGCCTTCTCACTATCCTGCTGATATCACCTCCATAATATTCATAGCATCTTAACCACAGATGACACTAAAACACTCACTCAATTTCATGTTATGTACTTTCTTGACCACAGTAACCTTTTTCTCTCTGGTCTCCCCCTGGCCCATCTTGCTCCTCTACAATCCATACTAAATGCCAAAGCTAGACTCATTTTCCTCTCCCAGCGCTCTGCCTCCATCCCCTCTTTGTCTATCCTTACAGTGGCTTCCTGTCCCTTTCAGAATTCTCTTCAAGTTCCTCATCACAACCTATAAGGCTCCTCTCCATTGCTCCCTACCTCTACCTCCTTATCTCCATCCATACTCCGGTTTCGGTTTCATTATGTGTTTGATATACTACATATTGATAAGGACTGGTCATCTTAAATAACATTCAAAATATGTAATCATGTTGGGCCAGATCCTGACCTACGTATGCTAGCGATTTTATGCTAGCTGCTGACGTAAAATCGCCTATTTGTGTTTACTGCACATGCACGCTGCAGATGTTACACCATGCAACTCCTAATGTATGTACCAACGAAGGGGCGTGTCATCCTTAAGACACCCATAATTACATTTTGTAGGCGGAGGGAGGCATTTAAATCGTACAGTATGGGCCGAGTTATGCCGTTACGTACGTTATTCCATTACGTACGTCAGTACTTACGCTTTGAAAAGTTAAGGTAGGGTTTGGGAAGCGTAAAATGACCAAAGTACGTATGACCGAGGGGAGTGTATAGAAAATAAGCTAGCGTAAATACGCTACAAGATGTAATGTAACAAGCACTTAGGTCTGGATCTACCCCGTTGTATATGTGTATATGGTAGCACCAATTCTAAATCCTGCAAGGTACTTAGAAAAATGATGGTTGCAGCAAATGATATCCTGCTTTGAACAATGAATGCGGTATAATTGAAATACCTTTTACAGCCCAACATAAATAAACAGCCACCACCAACGGGATATAAAACCCAATAATCTTCAGCAGGTGTTAAACATATGATAAGTGTGCACTCTGCAAATCTCATTGATCATAAAAATATGAGCAAATATATACGACACACTCAATCAGAGTCCATCAATGATGACACTTGTATAATCAATGATGTCCCCGGGTATATCCTCTATGTATTGCATGAAATATATCATTACTGTTTGAAGGACAATGTCGTCTCAATGCTTCCTGAAAGATTCCTGTTGCAAACCAACTTGGAAATGGGCTGGTACCACTGCTACTGCTTAAGAGACCTTTTCTTTTTTTTAAAGCTTCTTAAGGAAATTTTTAGCCAGCAACGCGAGTAATAATGTAAAGAAAACAATTATATACCTACATGTTTGACTGTTTGCTGATTCAATACTGTGATTATTAAATCCACCATGATAACTCAAAAAAGTATGTATTTGAAATTTTCCATCCCTGTCTTTCATACAGGTGTTTATATGTCAATTGTATGCCTCGGGCAAATTACAGAATTTACAGTTACATGAATTTAAAAACTGTACGTCCTATCATTCAGATATGTCCTCCAGAATACCTCCTATTTCGTTTCAATCTCAGGACAGCACATATAAAATTCTCTATCCTGACTCTTGGTCTTCATCACTGGGATCTTTTATTCCTACCCTAATAGACCTCAACGCCTCCTCCTTTACTGGTTTCTGTCCTCCAGACTCATTATTTTCCACTAGTCAAATGGTGAGCTGGTTGTAAATCAGTGTGCATATGTTAAGGTGCATGCTTATGTAGGATTTTTCCATAAATGTAGTATTATTTCTGGCTTTTTCAGTAAACATAATGCAGATCTTGCTGTTTTTGAATGACTTTATTGTTTATATGTTAAGGTCTTTATGTGTCAGCTGATCTTGCATGTGGATATTTCAAAATATTTTCTATGGTGTCCAACCTTTTCAATACATTTAATATGGTTTACAGCATTTTTGTGTAGCTACCATAGATTTGGGTGTTTATGTGTGAATACAGTGTCCCGATCCAGATCAGAGCACAAATGGTAGTGCATTATGCGTGCCATATATACATGAGTCAAAGTAGAAGGGTGTATGTTTGATCCAAATGCCCACACTACAGCATCATTAGAATAGCATCCAATTACATGACATAGTGTTCAGACACACAGCAGACAAGTTCTAAGCAGTTATGTGGCCAAAAACGCTGCACAGCACTAGTGAGTACAGTGAACTTTAAAGTGTTAAAAAATGTATTATTAGTATGAACTGTTCAAATGTAATATTACCCCATTAAGGCAATGTAAAAATAGATTTAACACAAAATAATGATATCATATTTAATATTACAAATAGAAAACAAAATAAAACTCTTACGGTGCCACTTTGAAGAATGGAGCATATCTCTCAAAAATATGTTGTATTAGGTAAATCATCTCCAAATCATTAAGACCTGTTTTCCAGAATGCCATCTTTAGCCACCCTGACTATTCATGGTGGCACTGTTTCTAATTACACCTTCCCTGGGCAGGGACCTCAGTGTGGATGTTAGTACTTTTCATTGTTTATAGTGTTTTTACTTATTTTTGTTGGTTTTATTTTTTTATAGAGCTGGATAATTTAATTTTCCTGCAGATAATGAGACATTTTTGTCATATAGAAAGCTTGAAGTTTTAACCATGGATTTTTTATTTTAGTGAGTAACCTCATTGAACAACCAGAAGAATACTGGTAGTTTATTTATGTGTATGGACATGAGAGAGACTGCAATAACTTTTAATTCATCTCGCAAATGCTTTGAAATACACAATCCAGCACTGACCCGTCACACCAATATTCTTCAATTATTGTCTCTTTTTTTTTCCAAGAGGTGTGGGACCCTCTTAGGTGTGAAAGAGGCAGATTCCGGTATTATTTAGCAAAAGTTATTTGTACATTTTTGTATGTACTAACTTGGTTTCCAGCTCTACAGTTTACAATTTTGTGTGAATCTAGTGTAGAGCAAAGTGTTTTTTTTTATTAATTTAGTGTGTATATGGCAAGGTGTACTTGTTATTGTGGATCTGGATTTTTTTGTGGTTGTTTCAAAGCATTTTCCATGGTTTCTGGCTTTTTCAATACATTTAATATATTTCCTGCTTTTACTTTCTTCTCTTTGTATCTGAGTTTGGATTCCCCTCAGGCAACTCGCTGAAAGGGTTTATGACACTCTGATAACACTGTAACCCAGAGTGACATGGATCTGTTATCTCCTGTTGATTTATGTTTAGCTCAGCAAAGTAAACACAGCCCATCCTGTGAAATAACATGTTACTGGTAACTGATCAGTCTTCAATGTCCCTGCAGGTTGTCTCCTCTGCAACAACATCTCTTTCTCTTTTTCTTTCATTTTCGCTGCTCACAAAAATCCCAGCATTCACACACACTTCCTTCCTCTGCAGCAGGGCATTCTGGGAGCTGTCATTTGTAAGCTAATAGAGCTATAATGAGCACTAAACAGATATTTACAAATATGCTTGATTTTACAACAAAACAAGAAAGCAACAATAACCTCCAGCAAATTTTGTTTTTGTGGATGTTTTAGATCTTGTAGAACTTTTTGTGTTTTAATTTAAATAATGCGCAAAATCTTTATATGCAGAATGTGTAACATTATGTAAAAACAATATTAAAATTTGCAGGGCAACTTCAAGTCACTTAAACATTACTTTAAGCGAACATCACTAACCCTGGGATTGAAGTATTTTGTCCGTGCCCCACTTGTTGATCCAGAGAAGTCTATTTGCCTCTGCTCTGTATAAAGCTTGGTTTTGCAAAGAACTTCATCAAAGTACTGGATCAATGTGGGCTTGCCTTTGCCTACATAAAACAGAAATTCCTGAGGGTCACCGAGGCTAATCTCAAAGAAGGGGATCTTTGTGGATCCTCAAATAAGATAACTGATGCTCGATGGACACTTTGATGGCCTGTTTATTCCTGTCAAGATGTAGGGAACCATAAGGCAGCAAACTACAAAGATATGTTCAAATATCTTTTAAAGGTTTATAAGACCTTGGGGGACAGCTTCTTGGACTCACACCTGGACTTCTTCCCAGCCAATCTTGGGACAGTCAGCGATGAGCTTGGAAAAGGTTCCACCAGGACATTTCCATAATCGAAAAGCAGTATCAGGGCAAGTGGAGACCTAGAATGCTGGACAGCTGTTGTTGAACCCTTAAAAGGGATGCTCCTGAGGCAAATCACAGCAGGATACCTATACATTTTAAGTGTCTTTATTGTTTATTGTGTTATTGTTAATAAACGTAATGCTGTAAAGTTGAATTGTCTCACTCAAAAACCTGTGTGATAGAGAATAAAACACTTGTTTGAATTCAGCACAGAAAGCACTTAGCAATGCACTTACATGAGCTCTTTTTGATAAAAAAAAATAAAAAATTGTTGACCAGTTTATAATGTAATGGACCGATTTGTCGATCCAATAAAAGTGTTAGTCGGTATGCACAGCAGATACTACCAGGGCTGGTGCGATACGCTCCACGGGGGGATGCGGTGCAGGCTGGTGCCAGGCTGGAGAGGCGGCAGTGGTCATTTCCCCACTCTATTGACTGTAAGCTCATACAGGATGTTCCTATATGAGCTACCGCGGCCGTTACATAGAGCAGCTATTTGGAAAGTTCCTTTCAGCTGCGCTATGTAAAAGCCGCAAAGGCTCAAACAGGAACTTCCTGAATGAGGACAGGAAGGAGAAGAGAGAAGTGGAGAGTGTCATGGAGGAGACACAAGGTAAATAAACATGGGGATACTGGGGGGCTGGATACACATGATGGGGATACTGGGGGGGGGCTGGAGCTAATGATGGGGATATGGGGGGGACGGGAGAGCCATG
>WWET01003543.1:66129-90832 GCA_011038615.1 Limnodynastes dumerilii | reverse complement strand
TATAGCCTGTCTCCTTTTGTCTTCAATAGTAACTTTTTGGTTCTAAGGGTCGGACTGGTTGGCCACCCCTGCCTGAAAAATTAAAACCATAAACAAATATGCTTGTTTTCCCAGTGTACCTCCTAGTTATCTGTCATGTCAGGGGTGGTGTCATTATTTAAATCAGAATGATAAAAATATTAACCTTACTTTTAATATAAGTCATACTACAGTAGACTCTTTAGATCTAATGATCTTTGTGGATGAAGGCAAATTAAAAGTAAAAAATTATGTCAAACCCACAGATTAAAACTCCCTGATTAGTAAGAAGAGTTGCAATCACACTAAGTGGTTAGATGAGGTCCCAAAAAGTCTATTTAATATATTAAGACAAAATTGTACGGTCTGATTTTATTGTTCAAGCGACACTGATGTAAAAAAAAACAACAATGTTTTTGGCTAAAGGCTATGCAGAAATCTCCTTAGATAGGACCAGTAAGGAATTAAAATTAGTAAATGGAGAAACCCTTCTACAGCCTCAAGATATAAACCAAAAACTTACACAAAACAAGGGATACAGCTTGGCCTTTGTTACTCAGTAGAACACTAAACATAAAGACATAGAAAAAAAATAATAAAGAAAAATTGGTGACTTTTAATTCAAGATACTGCTCTAACAGACATCATCCCCAAGGCAGCCAAGTTCATATGTAGGAGTCAAAAACTTAGAGACTACTCTCACACACAGTGCCTATTGCGCCCTCCAGATGTTACGCTAGGGTTACTATAGTTTGAAGTGGAGTATACTCTTAGTGCAACTCTGCTTTTTTTATTTTATGACACATTTTAGATTTTCATCTTTTGACAGTGTGCAGTTGCTGTGTATTACTATCACCTGAGTATTCATTGTTTAGTACATTTAATATTTTTATTTGATTGTTTGTTTCTTTTCTTTTTATTCATTTTATTGATACAATTATTAATATTACTATTGTGTTTAGTAACACTCTCTGGTGCCTAGGATTATTTTATAGTTTTTACACTATTGCCTGTCTGCCCTGCTTTCCTATTCTCTCCCTATCCTGACCTATGACGACATCATCCTTTGGAGCCAAGGTTGGCTGCCTTACCGGACGGGGCACAGAGATGGAAGTGAAGCTGCATGAGTAGCAGGTAGTTGATGCTGAAGACATGAGGATATTACAGCATAAAAACCTTTTTCCCAAAAAGAAAGAAAGAAAAAATTTCCAACAATATCTGAAAAAAACGATACCAATTATCACTAAGAACTGGTGACCTGCTCTATGAACTGTGAGCCCATTCATTCCTTGAAGTATTGATGTTTTTTTGTACTGTTATATATATTCCCTCTAGTGCTAGTATCCTAAATTATTTAGTTTCATCATATGTCAGGGGTGGTGCTAGTGCTGGACTAGACCTCTGATTAAAGGAATATTTTCACTAAAGACGAAATTGTGGATAAAGTATTGTTCTTGCATTTCCACCTGGAATTATATTAATCATGGAATAGATTATAAAATCTTAGGACCTGATTCACAGTTAAGAGTTAGGTGCAGGCAGATCCGCACCTAACTCACTCTTCGAGCTTCTAACCCGCCCCCCATTTTAGGTACTTTATGACACTTACAAGTGCCATAGGGCTACCTTATCTTACCATGCAATATCCGTACGGACATAGCCTCTCCCTGCCCTCCCCCCTCCCACTTCTTCCTAAGAAGGCCCCAAGGAGGCATTACTCTGCCTCTTTCTACGTAAAGTACTTTGTGTGGTCTTTAGAGACCGCACGGATGCTATCTACATACTGACCTACTAAACAGACAGTGTAAATGACCTACTACGAATGCATAGGTCATTTCTGCGAAATATGCACTTAAGAAGCAGAAGCTTCTTAAGTGTAAATCAGGCCCCTAGTCTCAATAAAATGGTGTAGCATTTTTTTAATGTATTTTACTTCATTTTCCACTGGAAACAGATGCATAGAGGTACATCTGACGATGAGTTATATCAATGCAATGTACGTGTCAGACACCTTATAACTAGAGGTAGTACAGAACATTCCAACATAGCTTTAGGGTGTGGTAACTCAATTTACAAGTTGGAAACTATGGATCTTTTGGCTGTATACACTTGTATCTGTTGCAAAATGTTTTGTACCTGCCTACAACTAAAAAGTATGCAAAAAATATATACAACACAAGGCCCAATTTGACTTCCAGAATAGTCTGCACCCTGTAGTACTCTAATTTGCACAAAAATGGTAAACCCATTCCACACTATAAAATTACCAAGCCCTCCCCTACCCACCTTATAGAGTTTAGGCGTGCACATTTTCAGATATTCACCCAAATTCCGCAAGCAGTTTGCGGAATTCGGGTGACATACGGACATCTGAATCTGGCCCTTAGTTTGTCTAACAACAGAAATTTAAAGGTCTTATATAAGGTATCACAATAACAGAGATCCATGTGATACAGGTGAACAGCATATGGAAACATACATGGGCCTGGATTCACAACCCCGTGCGTCCTCCACATACGTCCTTAATTTCCCAATAGTACCTACTACACATACATATTAACTATTTTACGTAATCGACGTTACATTTCGTTGCGTAGATTGCATATTTGCGTTCTTTAAAGACCGTATATACGCAATCTACGTAACAAAACCAGCCATATGATCACTTCAAGAATAGAGTTTAATAGTCTCCATTAAACAGAGTTCACTACCACCCTTTATTATTTATAGCACAGTGCTCTAACATTCTCTTATCTTCTCTCTCCAGTACTATAACGGTTTTAGTCAAATGTTCTTGCGAGATACTTCCTTTTAGAGAATACTGAAACAAGTTTATGGATTTCTATGCAGACAGTATGCTGTGTCTTGAACTTATTCATTTATATGTTGAGGGATACTGAAGCTAAAAGCTCAAATTTACACTGTGTAATATGTTTTTAAAAGATTATGCACAGGTCTTATCTACAAAAAACACACCAGTGTTCTTAATATTGAAAAAGTATAATTACAATTATGGAACTGATTAAAGTGTTAAGAAGATGCAATTTATTTCTAGTGCTCAAGACACATCCTGTCAAGCAATCATGTCTTACTAGATAAAGCAATGCACAAGCTAAGATAAGGCCAAATGATCGAAACAGTCACAGTCTATGACCACCAAGGTTTGAAGTAGTACTAAATAAACAACCAATGCTATTATTTGTTGAAAGAATTTCTGGATCATTTTCTCAGTGTTTCGACAAGTTGGTCCAGCATCCACACTATACAATTATCAGGCAGATATTCTGATTAGCAGCTGATCAGCATAACAACTACATAGCATGTAAAAATAAAATAAGTGTCCCCTTTTCTGACTTGAAATGTGTGTAAAATATTGTACATGATTTTTCTTAGACCAAAGGATGGCTCAGTCCCATCTGATCAAATTTCTTCAATATGTAACATATTCTGAAATATCTTGATGCTGACCATGTCGTTTGTTTGCAGTTTCCATAGTAAATTCCTCCTCTTCCTCTAAATATCATCCATCTCGGATATGTAAAAGGCATCACATATGACCATCACAATCTTTCTTGCATGCCTCACCAAGCTGAGGTTTCTCAGCTTCAAGTGGCACCATGGTGGCTCTGGAGAAAATTCCATAACAGCAGGAGTCAACGTAGCCCTCAATTTCTATCCAGCCATAACAAGATTTAGGTTCTGCATCCTAGCAGACAGAGGCATAATGTGCCATTTTAGTCTCCATGTGCTGGCAGAATCTCAGCTTCTCTGAGAAGTATCCCAGGACAGACTTATTGCTCACAACCTGCCCAAATCTGGAGTGATTCTTCTCATTGGGGTCAACAAAGTGCTCTATTTCTGCCATAGTGAATTCTGTTACTCTGATGAGCCTGCACTAAATGAGTTTTTGATCTGAGCAGCAGAGAACAGCAATTTTCCTTGATTTAACTCCAAGAGTTATTCGGAAGATTCATTGTGCGGTTTCTGGTCTCAAAAAACTGGTAATACACCTCCGTGTTTGATGGACATTTAGAACATAAGACTGAAAGATAGCAGACTGAAGAGGTTGTTTAAAATAATCAGATAGTTCACGTTTTATTTGACAAAAGGTCTGTCATGTCTTGTTGCTCATATTTATCCATCTGTGTAAAAACATTCTCCATATTTGCTTTCTTTTCCCCTGTGCAATAACATTCTGAGAACTGGTTATGGTGTGAGCATGGAGCAGTCAGTTTCCAGGTATTTTTCAACTTCACCTTGTCAATGTCATCCTTGTGTTGAAGAAAATACTCCTATTATTTCCAAAATGGTTTCCTGGCTTTCAGCTTGGCCACCATCCCGTCCACATCCACTTGTTTTGTTTATTTACTTTCAGATGAGTACACCCTGCTGTTTTACTGCCAGCCTCAGGGGAGTCCGATTCTCCTTCACACTGCCCTCCACGAGTGTGGTTGTGGATGTTACTGGTTGCAGCTGCTGGAATTCCGGATCAAGTGTGGAAAGTGTCAAAGTAGAAATATTGACATAATAGCATTTGTATAAAGTCAATAATCAATAAATACTGTTTGTACCAAATATTATAAATGAATTCTACAGGAATTATTGAATTAAAGTTGATGGTATTTTCTAAAGTTAAGTTAATTGCCAGGTGTGATTTTAAATAAATACATTCAATTTATATGCAGGATATGAGGGTAAAGTCAAAAAGATAGCCAAAGAAATAATGAGCAAATGGGAGTTTACTTGTTTTATGTTTTTCTCTGAGTTGATGACCAGAACAGACCTTCCCATATACTACAATACCAATTAGCTGTAAGTCTTATCATATGACTGTGCCTTGACCCACACAGGTGTAAAAATAAACTGCCACCAAGAGGTGGGTGCTGTTATTCACAATCACTGATCTAGGTACAATAAGCATATACAATTGAATTATTTTAATATTAACGTTTATCACTTAGTAAGATATAATACTATTGCACACACTTATTTCAAGAAACAATTTATTATGGCTATGGTTTGGAATATATATATTATGTCTGAATGAACTAATAATAACTTTACTAAGTTTCGAAGTTGATGCATGCACTTTATAATGATTGCTATATAGTTTAATGATATCTAAACATAAGGCATAGTCTTTTTGCAGTAATGGACTTTTCTTTCTAAATGACCTAAAGAGTCAGACACTAGATAATACCAATGAGGACATTCTTCTTCTTTGTGTTACATATATGGTCATAGCCATCCGGCTTTCTGAGGATATTAAAGATATAAGAAGATTCCTGTATGGTGAAACCATCACACTCAATAGGCAAAAAAAAAATAGCATCTTGTTTAAAACAACCAATTATATTTAGTCAACATTTTAATGAACCAATGTATTTACAGATCTATTGTTCCTATGTTTACACCTTTTACTATATTGCAAACTATAACATTTAGCACTCTGGGGTTGGAACCAGAGAGAGATCAGGATTGATGCTATGTAAAGGATGATTTGTTTGCTCTTTATTTTTTAGTAAATATTTTTCATCTCTAATCTTTTGTTTGGACAATCAGTTATTATTCTTTATTAGAAGATATGGCTGGGGGTGATGGGCAGAAGAGAGGTAAGTAATCTCAGCACAAGCATCACAAAACTTAGTGCATAATAAAATCTGCTGCTATATTCTTAGTTTTTGATACTGTAAATGGCAGAAAAATATACATTCCTATCTGCAAATCAGTGTTTTAGGTTTGTTGTTTTTTTTATTTTTTTATTAAAAAGTTAGAAACAATGCTTATTTAAGTTAGTTAATACCCCTGCAGATTGGTACAATAACAGCTTTGAAAACCCCTAGATTGTTAGTGCTCATGAGCAGTGTTCCCAGTACTCAAATTTTCTTCCCTGCCCTCCCCAACTTATTCTCCAGACACAGGCAATCTACAACACTCCAAGTGTTTTGAAACTACAAGTCACATTGTGCTTTGCCCAGGTATCAGCAGTACCTATGCTGATAAGCTGCACAACATATACAGTGCCGCAGGTGTCTATGTATATCTTAACCAGTGGCTCTGAACTGGTTTGCTATTTCATTCTCGGACATACAGGATTAGCCTGAACTGATTTGCCAGATTTAATTCCTTGTTTAAATAGACATGTAGTCTATTACATCACTTTCTATGTATGCATTACTTTGCACCATCAATTTGTGACTCGCCAAAGACAAGAATACACCACCACCACCCCTGGCATCAAGTTGTAGGAGGGATGCTATCATGAAGTTGTGGTTGCTGTTAGAATGGTGTTTGCTGAGGAATCGACAGGGTTAAATTTGTGCCATAAATAAGATTTAGAACTGGTGCCACACAGTTCCATTATTATATCTGACCACAAAAAATAAACCTGCATTTCAGTTGGGCTGCTGTGTTGTGGAATTCTGCAGATGATTTGAAGTGGTTTTATATTTTTGCCATGTCTTGTTTTGGAAGTTGGACGCGGAGTTTTGAAAGTTGACACTGACTAGATAGTGCATTCTTCCATTTTCTTCCATTTTCTCACCATTCATATAACAAGGATCAATAGATATTTAAATTGAATTGTAATTTGTAGCCTTTCCTACTTTATCTTAGACATTATTTTATCTCTAGTTTTGTTTGCATGCTCTTCAACCTTTCATTTCCAAAATTTGCTTCATATTCACAGTATGAAGAAACTTAAATGAACTGAGCGTCTTTATCCATAAAATCTGACCTCTCATAATGACTCACAAGTAGAAAGTCTAAGCGAAAGCTAAATGTTAGCTCACTATCTTTCATCTGTGTAAACAGGAGCATATACAGGACAGGAGATAATTTAAGTGTACGGAATTTTTAAAAACGTATCTATACATGTAATTTACTTATTTGCATAATCAGACAAATTATGAATCACAGGTTTAAAAAGTACTTTAGGAGTGTACAGAGGGGGATGGTGGTATGCGTGCGTGCATGTGTAGAACAAGCAGTTTTTCTCAACATTATTCCTATGTATAAATGTAATTATACTTATTCATTGTTATACAAAGCCCATTGAGTATTTGGCATCCATTTGAAAAGTAAAACTATTTTAGGCTTTAAATCAGTTGACGATACAGACTTAATCAGAATAGGATTATATGTCTGTTTTGTTCTAACAGGATCTCTGTGGTTTTTACTATGCTGAGGAAGTAGCAGACTGTTTCCTGCTAAATCACGATACCTGTCAGTGCACTGACAGCTTTTTCTTTCGACACCTGCATCTTTATTCAAACCAATACAATGAGTCAGAAACATTTTTATAGATATTGTAGCATGCAATGAACTGTCATTTTCATGTGTTCACATCATTATAGTTAATTATCACTAATTCCTGGTGAGTCTATGCACTGTGTATGCATGTGTACTGCATGCTTCAGTCATTACAGTTTACTAGTTATATATATGTGTGTGTGTGTGTGTGTGTGTGTGTGTGTGGTGTGTGTGTGTGTGTGTGTGTGTGTGTGTGTGTGTGTGTGTGTGTGTGTGTGTGTGTGTGTGTTAGTAAAACAAAGAAGGCGCCTAATGCTGCAATATATTTTAATACTGATAAAAATAGCAACAGAGTGCCAACGTACCAGAGAATGTCGAATCAACATAAATTGTGGGTCAGCCGAGTAAAGTAGGAACCAAGTGACCGCAAAGGTAAACTGATACAGCCGTCGATGAGCTCCAAAGGACGCCAGAGAAGCCAAGTCCAAAGCACAATGCTAAGGTGCTCCCTACGCATTTCGTCACAAACAGACTTCGTGGGACGTTTGCATTTTGGAAACTCCAGGCGGGCAACCATGTGCTTATTACTTCTGGAAGGTTCTCCTCTCTCCACAGAGGAATGCTGTATCTCTAACAGACTTACTGTCGGGTTCTTGATCACCTCCCTAACAAGGGTCCTTCCCCCCCCCCCGATTGCTCAGTATAGACGGCCGGCCAGCTCTAGAAAGAGTTCCGGTGGTTCCGAACTTCTTCCATTTATGGATGATGGAGGCTACTGTGCTCATTGGGACCTTCAATGGAGCAGATATTTTTCTGTACCCTTCCCCAGATTTGTGCCTCCAGACAATCCTGTCTCAGAGGTCTACAGACAATTCCTTGGGCTTCATGCTTGGTTTGTGCTCTGACATGCACTGTCAAGTGTGGGACCTTATATAGACAGGTGCGTGCCTTTCCTAATCATGTCCAATCAACAGAATTTACCACAGGTGGACTCCAATTAAGGTGTAGGAACATCTCAAGGATGATCAGTGGAAACAGGATGCACCTGAGCTCAATTTTGAGCTTCATGGAAAAGGCTGTGAACACTTATGTACATGTGATTTCTTAGTTTTTGATTTTTAATAAATTTGCAAAAGATCTCCCAAAACTTTTTCACGTTGTCATTATGGGATATTGTGTGTAGAATTTTGAGGGAAAAAATGAATTTATTCCATTTTGGAATAAGGCTGTAACATAACAAAATGTGGAAAAAGTGAAGCGCTGTGAATACTTACCGGATGCAGGGCCATATTCAGAGATCCGTTTTTGAGTGGAGTTCCGTCTGTATTTTAGGATCGGATCGACTGTGCATAGTAGTAGTAGTAATTTAATCTATGCAGTTTACGTTTACTATACGCACAGAAGTGCCTAACGGACGTACATGTGAATCGCACTTGGGGACATACGCCCGGAAAACAGACATAAAAGTGGGTGGGGAGAGGCATTTAAATGAACACATGGAGGCGTGTTTATCAAGAATCGCGGAGCACATATACACACAAAAGTGCACACAGAAAGAGGAGAGTGATCTATGGACTCATAAGTCACCGACCGCACGTCCAGGAGAGGGTAGTGTCGGGGTTGCTGGTGGGTGTTACCTTGCTCCGGCCGTGCGTATAAACTTTTAAAGAGGTTAGTGTCCTGGACCTCCTGTTGGTGTATGCTGGGAAAAACTTTGACACAGGGATCTTGTTCTGGGCCTTCCACTGGATGGATTTGGATGGCATCACATCCTGATTTAGGAGAGACTGTCCCGATTTGCGGGCTGCAAAAGCGGCGGCGATTATGGAAAAAGGTTGTGGTTTTAACAAATCAGTTGTGGGTGGAGTTTGGCCAGAACAGGGACAGAATTTATTTTGAATGATGTTAAATGAAGTAATTAACAATGTAAAAGTGATTATAAAACTGTAGAGAAACTAAAGCTGTGGGATAAGGGCTACTAGCAACACCCCAAAAACCCCAACGGGCAGCCACTTCATGGGTTTGTTGTAAAAGCTGCTAAGCTGTTATTTTTAAAATTTTGACATTTACATCCAACTCACTGATAGCTTAATAACGTGAAGATTTAAATAAACCCGGAAATTCCGGGTACTTTAGCCACTGTAGCTATTTAATAAATATCAATTTACAAAGCCCAAATGCTGAAAGTGCTAAGAAACAATGTAATGTAAGAAAATTTCCACATTTTCCCCCTCCAAACCTTTTTAAAGATTCCTGTATGCTTACTCTTGTAATTATACCTGCTCTTGTCGTCTTCTCCCTAACTGAGAAATTTGAGAAAGCATTAGCTGCTGATCAAGCAGCTCTATTCTCTGTTGCCTCTGGATGTCCACTGTCGCACCCATGCCAACATGGGCCTCATTGACTGGTTCAAGAGATGAGAATATTGGCTCCACAGTCCGAGAAAAGAGGTCAGCAACCCAATTAGGGACACAAAGAAAACGTTGAACATTCAGAACATCTTTGTTGTAGCAGAAACCTGTAATCTGTGAAAAAGAAAAATGTGTAAATTCATTAACAGTTCTATAGTTCAGTTATAAACTGTCAGAGTAATTTATATTATTGGGACAGAGTTTCCCACACTCAGTTCTCAGGTATCCTCAATGATCCATGTTTTACAGGTCTCCCTACAGAACAAGTGATATAATCTGTACCACCTGTGGATCATTTAAAATGTAACAGTCAATAATGCGCACACCTGTGCTCTAGCAAAAAGATCTAGAAAATCTGCACTGTAAATGGTACTTGAAGAATTAGGTTGAGAAACACTATATTGAAAAAGGAATGCAGCTTAGTTCAGATTTCCCAGATGGCCCAGACATACAGTAAATCAAAGTATAAAAAGATTAACACAAAGTGAGGGCGCAAAAACACTTAAAATAGCAGCCCATTCTCATATATACAGGAAATACGGTCCACAACCTTATAAACAATCACGCGGCAATGTAAAAAATCAGCATAAAGTGGGCGCTTAGGTATAAAATTTATAAGTGGGGGGAAAAATATATATATATATATATATATATAAATATATTGGATAAATTGCCACAACACAGCTTCGGCTTATCCCTGTTTCTACTACTCCCTACAATAGATGCTGCTGCATATCTATGTACTATGCTGCTGTGACAGCTTTGAAGGTATACTTCAGAGCTGTCAGAGCAGCTTTGTACATAGATCTGCAGCAGCACCTTTCAGGAATAGGGAGCCATTCAGCTTGCTAATGGGCTCCCTTAAAATATCGGGAACTTGCTTTTGATATAAATTAAACATGTCAAATCAGTTTTAGAGCATTTCTGGAGCGTTTATTTGGCATTTGAAAAATTGATCTTGGCCATTAACTACAGCAATTATTTGCCCGATCACTCGATAATTGGGTGATCAGGCAGAAAATCGCTCTAGTATATGACCAGCTTAAGAGTCCAGCCTTAATGTCATAATTTCATTGCTTTTTGGATTTTGAGTTGTAAAGGTCTCTGATTTTGTGTTATTTTAGGAAACCATAATCAGACATTTAAACTGCAAGTTTTTTTTTGTCTATGTCTACATAATCCCTCCTTCCATTCTCAGTGTCTATATAACCGCTATATAACCTCTCCGTCCGTATTCTGTGTCTATATAACCCCTCTTTCCGTTGTCTTTGCCTTTATAACCCTTCTTCTTGTCCTCTGTTTCTCAATAACCCCCTTTTCTGTCTTCTGTGTCTCTATAACCCCTCTTTCTCTACATTGGAAAACCCCCCACTTTTTATTTTATTAAAAGATATAATAATAATCCTCGCTCTCTGACAAGAGTATGCTGTGTCGAAAGGACCAGGTCGGTGCTGGCAGGTCAGGCCAGGGAGGAGCAATGCCAGCAGGTTGCAGTGCTCTAGGCCGACAGGCTACCCATTATGTACTACAGCGCCAACTGGATCACAGCAACACCATCGCCCAATGTTATGTGCACTGCACGTTGCTGATGTGGGGATAAGGAGCGGCAATTAATCACTGCTGTCTCAACAGGCTTTCCGCAGAAGAGCAGCAGTGAAAAGCCCGTGGAACCTGCAGGAGGTAAATAATGGCTGAGAATTGCAGTGGAGCGGGAAAGGACGTCTCTACAGGCTGATGTTCCCCTGTACTGCATCCCCCTGTTTACTGCTTTGCGCCAGCCCTGTCTAAAAGCAATTATTTCATCATATGTATCCTACATTTTTTTTGCCTTTTATCCTGAATACAGACAGACTGTCCATTGTATAACATGCACTAAAGAGAAATGTAATTATATTTGCAAATAGTGCATGGACAAATCTTTAAACCTGAAAATAGTGTTGATGTCTCTGATTTACATGTGTCTACCCTCCAACTGTACCCATTTGACAGGTACAGTACCATATTTTATGATCTGTGCTGGCAAATGGGGGTGCATTGACTTGGGAAAAGGCTCCCATATCTCTGCTAAAGTGACAAGCAACTCTCCTTTGTTGCACATATGATAAGGTGTAAAATGAGAGCAGATGAAAGACACCAGCTCTCACATAGACAAAAGAGTCGATGAAAGACACACCCTGTAAGAGGGGCTAGACACACTTCATTCACAGACAATGGTTTTTTCATTATGAAATGTTGGAGGGTAAGTATATATAAAAACTGCATGATGAAATGAACCCAGGAGTAAGAGAGTACGGTTCTTTTTTCCGTATTGCAAATTATCATGTGGCTAAAAGCAAGAATAAACAGTGTATAGTACACAGAGAGTTCTGCAGCTATACTATTAGACTGCATTGGTTACACTAGGGGCTCTATTTATAGAGTTCATTTTGGAGTTGTCTGCAACAGAGTGCGAAGGGCTTGTGCAGCAGCTGCAAACTAATTAATATCCTTGGAACCTCCCCTTACAAAATGGATTCAATAGAGCTTAGTTAGAAAAACTTTATATTAAGGCATATGCCTGGATAAAGAAAATGCAATGAAGAGTTTTGGCTACACAATGTACAATATCCATTCCTGACCAAAACAACCAGATGTGGATGCAAATTAGACACTGTTAAAAGCAAGTTAATAATATATAAATACATGTGTTAATATAAGTTAATATACCGTAAGTGTAACAATTTTAAGCTATAAGGTATATCCTAAACAAAATGGCAGCCAGTCACATGGTCCTATTAATATGTTGAAATCACCTGGGCTTTGATATCATCGTTGGTACCGCCCATAGCAACAAAAGTACAGTGCATTCCCAAGAGGGGACACATTCATTTACACACACACATTCATGTACAAAAACACAATGCTACATCACACACTCATGCATACAATCAGACATACATACAAAGACACACTAATGCAATAGATTTTAACTGGTTTAACCTTAATTTATCCCCTTTATAAATGTAACAACAATAAACGCATTTTTACAACTGAAATTTGTGGCATGGCATAGACAAACGTATTATTTCAAACTTCGACAACATATTCATAAGTGAACAAAATATTCAAGACAGTCATTATTACTGCACATGAAAGACAGACAAACAGGCAGCAAGGTTGCTTAGCATTATGAGCCAGACACCAGGCTGTCCTTGTGTTATTACTGAATTGTTCTGAAATACTATATAGGTTGGACAATGTGGTTTATAAAGTACTAATTCTGCAGAAATGCTTCTTCCTGTTTTCATGCAGCAATATCCTCAGTTACAAAATGATATTTGTTTTCAAAATGTGGTGAGAACAACCTTAGGTCCAATTATATCTAAATAGTTGTTAGTAAATGTTGAAAGCCTGTTCTTTATCTAGAAGATTTCATCAGTAGACAAGCAGGGTGTGTAATAAAATATGCAAAGTTTTCATAGTTGCTACAAGGTTTTCCTGTCCACATCTTCAGTGTGACACTAACTTTAGACATTATAATTCTATCTGTCAAATCACACTGCTGAAATTACAAGGAATGTGACAGCTGCTAAAAGTCATTTGTGTCATTCAGCCTGCCCAAATTATTTAACTTTTTTTTAAACCATACTTACCCTAGACCCTATTTGACACTAAATTTAGTTTAAAATTTAGGATAAAAGAACTGCATAGTAATATAAAATGTGACAGCATATCAAGGTGTAAGTGTAGACTTTAAGCAATACCATGTTAAACTGCAAGGGGAGGCATATTTCAATTGTGAAAACAGAATTGAGAGGTAAAGTTTCTGTTTTATAGATTAAACACAAAGCTATGCAGCTTATGAGTTCTATGTGCAAAAGTAAAGTTTTTTCCCTGCTTGCAAAAGAATAAAAATTAATTAGCACCCCTTACTTTGAATGGTTTAGCCAAGCTGTACACTTGCACCTATTTTGCCTTTACTCAAACTCTGGATCAGCCCTGATATGTCAGATATCTGATATCAGATGGTTCATATATATAAAATTATAATAAAATACTTACAACCTGGTGGCTACTGTTTATATCACTATCTAATAGGGTGGTGTAGCTGTAGTAAAAAAAATGCTAATGAAATTAAGTAAATCTCCAAACTAATTAAAACACTAAAAATAAGTGAAAACTTTATGTGAAGAATCATGTAAAGGAAAAATTAGTAAAGGAAAATATTTAATATTTAGTCATTTAGTATAGGTAATCCAAGATACCACATAAAAAGTAGAAGACTATTTTTCTATACATGACCTATACTTCACTCCTGAAAACAGTTTATAAGCCTAATTTGGTATTCACACATACCATAGAAGTGTGAAAACCTACTGCTAAATGGCAAGTTTCATAAAACAGTTCATTCACATGGTGGATTTGGTATAACCACAAAATGACAAAGCATATAGCAACGCATTAGATGACATCCAGGTCTGGAGGATTCAGAGAAAGCTGAACAGGTGAGGAAGGGTACATAAGGGAATAAGTATAAATGCCTGACAGATACAATGGAAAGGACCTTCCTCCTGAAAGCAAAATGGGCTAATAGAGGCACACAACACAAAGATAAATATAAAAAACAGAAATTCTGATTCAATAGGAAAAGAAAAATATCATAACAGCAAAACTATATGAGAGATATTTTGGAGAATGAATATCCAGAAATACAATAAAGTACAATAGCAAATTACAACTAGAAACTGATAGCACAGTCAGCTAGATTTCGTCTATTTTAAAAGGGTGACAGTCAATGTGCTAAGCAAATTTACATTAGCTTCCATAACACTGAATAATGTTTGTATGTTCCACTCTGAAAAGCCCTCAGAGACCAAAAATAAGCAATCAATGGGCCGGTTTGAAAAATAACAATAGAGTCGGGTATAGGTGTTTAAGTGTAAGTAGGGAAAACTAAGCCATATGAATAATCTAACTTCTACTTTGTAGCCTAGAAGAAAGGATAGGAAGAGTACAAATTATCACAAGCACCTAATCAAATGGCTGTAGATTCCTCATTCTGCGGTAGGAGAGGGTTTTTTCCCCATGTGCCAGTGTGTCCTGGCAGCCATAGGCATGCTGGTGTATGGAGTATTGCAAGCACCAGCATGGCTGTGTTTAATGGCAGTCTGGGCTTGCGGCAACTTTAATGTACCCATAGAAGAGTGTATGTAGAGTTTAATTAAGTGTCTTGGGCAAGGGGTATTTATTAATTTATGCTTTTTTTTTTTTTTTTTTTTTTCACTTCACAGCCAATATTTTCAGCATGCAATTGGCTGTGAAGAAAAAATAAGACATCACCCACATGACATATTTTTTATATGTTAATACTTTGCAATTTATAGTTTAATTCTAATTTTAGATTGTTCTTATACTGTAAGTTAACGTGATTGTTTTTCATGATTCCTCTCATTAGTTTCTATTCCTCTTTTGTTTTATTAGATAGTTTGTATACTTGTTTTTTGCCCTTTTGGTTTTAGCGCTAAGTGTTTATAATTAGGTAAAACGTAAATCTCCAATGTTAGTTTTGAGGATAGTCTTAGCAGTCTTTTACACTATGCAGAATGTATTTTACAGAATCAAATACAAAATCCTTTTGCCAAACTATGAAGCCAAAAACAAGACTGCACCCACATACATATCCTCACTCATCTCAAGATACATCCCAGCTCACTCTCCCAGATCTTCTTATGACATACAGCTCTCCTCTACACTAAATAAATATTCTGATTCCTGGTTACATGACTTTTCCCAGGCTGCACTCTCTCTGGAACAGCCTTCCTCATCCACTAAAGCTCTCCTCTACTCTCCAAACTTTCAAGCGCCCCCTTAAAAGTCACCTCTTCAGACAAGCTTACCAAATTCCTCAACCTAACATTTGTCTACACCAGGGGTGTCAAACTCAAATTCATCGGGGGCCGCATCAGCAGTTTGGTCCCCATCAAAGGGCCGGTTGTATCTGTAGGTCTATGTGTACACTCTTTATTATCATAAATGAATGTCACTGCATTCAATTATTACTGTTTTTTGTAATAATGTAAGTAATAACTAGCTCTGAAAGCAGAAACATAGTCAGAATAATGACAAGTAGATATTCAAATGTACAATTATTGTACAATGTATTGAAAAATGTTTTTTGGTAACAAACATTAATTTTTTTTTAAACATACAAATATTGCCAAACACTGTTTATTAAACATATGGAAAACACAAGGCATTACCTTTTTTTTTTTAACTTTTCTGACTAGATGGCTGACATCGTTTTCCTAAGGTCAGTCCATCGATGTTTGGCGTTAGGTCTTGTGCTGTAGCAATCCGCAAAACAGCATGGAGGTTATCATCAGTGATGCGTGATCTGAGCTTGGTCTTGTTCAGATTCATGACTGAAAACATCTGTTCACATAGATAAGTGCTCCCAAACATGGACAGAACACGTGCAGCTTGAAGTCGGAGCTGTGGCATCAAAGCAGGGGGGAGGAGACGGTAAAAGTCGTCGACTGTCGCATCCTGGAACTTCGCTTTCAGGCTGCTGTTGGACTGAAGTTCTATTAATTCCATTTGAAGGTGATGTGGTGCACTGTCAACATCGATGTTGAAGGGATTGGCAAAGCTGGTAAAGGTTAAGTTTTGTTCTTTAAAATCAGAAAAGCGTTGATTGAATTCATCAATCAGCCGATTCACTTTGGTACCCAATCGAGCACATGAAAAAGTACCTGGGAATGAGTTTGAAATGCTCTGGCAGATAGGAAAGTGGGCAAGACTGTCTTTTTCAAGCTGTGACTTCCATAGGCGCAGTTTCTCCTGGAAAGCTGTTATTGCGTCATACATTGAGGTTATGACTTGTTTGCGGCCTTGCAGCCTCAGATTCAGTTGGGCGAGATGCTCTGTTATGTCACACAACATGGCAAAATCGCACAGCCAGTTTGGATCTGACAGTTCTGACAAGGGCTTCCCTTTACTTTGCATAAAAAGATTAATGTCTTCCAAAAGCTCAAAAAATCTCTTGAGAACGGTGCTCCTACTCAGCCACCTTACTTCTGTATGGTATGGCACATCTGTATGTTCCATGCTCACCTCCTTCAAAAATTGTTGGAACTGACGATGATTCAGACCCCGTGCACGCAGAAAATTCACTGTTTTCGTGACTGTGTACATTATGTTATCCAGTTGCAGAACCTTGCCACACAGAGCTTCTTGGTGGATAATGCAGTGATAAGTTATCAGCGGCGTGTGGCAATTACTTTTTTCCATTTTCTCTTTTAACAGTCCAACCAAGCCATTTCTCACTCCACACATTGCTGGAGCGCCATCAGTAGTAAGTCCCACCAACTTTTCCCAAGGTAATTTCATTTTATTTACGGATTCCTCCACTGCATTGAAGATGTCCCTCCCAGTTGTTGTCCCATACATGGCGACCACATCCAAGAGCTCCTCACTGACAGACAAGTCTTCCTTCACACCTCTTACAAAAATAGCTAGATGAGCTGTATCAGTATTGTCAGTGCTTTCATCAACAGCTAATGAAAATGCCACATAACTGCATGTCTCTTCAGCCAACTTTGTTTTAAGATTACAGGCTAGGTCCCTGACTCGGTCTGTGATGGTGTTTCTTGACAAGCTGACATTGTTAAAAGCCTGTCTCTGCTCAGGGCACACCTGTTCACATACCTTCAGCATACACTTCTTTACAAATGCACCTTCTGAAAAGCACTTTGAAGCTCGCGCAATTTCTTCAGCCACAAGATAGCTGGCTTTCACTGCTGCATCATTTTTTGCTGTCATTTTTGAAAAAATATTCCGTTGAGAATGCAGGCTACCTTTTAATTCTTGGACCTTTTGTTGCTTTTCCTGGGGGCTAAAGTTAGCAAATTTGGCTCCATGTTTGGTCTCAAAGTGCCGGCGTAAATTGTATTCCTTCATCACTGCCACTGCCTCATAGCAAATAAGACATACCGGCTTGTCTCCATTAATCACAAACATGTATTCACTTTCCCATCTCTCCTGAAATTGCCTTCCCTCTGCATCAACTTTTCTTTTCTTGGACATTTTTGGGGTATTTGATTGTAGTTTATGGTCCCTATACCACTGTAAAGTGACATGGAAGTGGTCAGTATATCCAAAGTTTACCGCTCCACCTGCCTTATATGTGCCCAGCCATCTGCCCCCTTTTAAAGTGCCCAGCCATGTGCCCCCTTTTATAGTGCCCAGCCATGTGCCCCCTTTTATAGTGCCCAGCCATGTGCCCCCTTTTATAGTGCCCAGCCATGTGCCCCCTTTTATAGTGCCCAGCCATGTGCCCCCTTTTATAGTGCCCAGCCATGTGCCCCCTTTTATAGTGCCCAGCCATGTGCCCCCTTTTATAGTGCCCAGCCATGTGCCCCCTTTTATAGTGCCCAGCCATGTGCCCCCTTTTATAGTGCCCAGCCATGTGCCCCCTTTTATAGTGCCCAGCCATGTGCCCCCTTTTATAGTGCCCAGCCATGTGCCCCCTTTTATAGTGCCCAGCCATGTGCCCCCTTTTATAGTGCCCAGCCATGTGCCCCCTTTTATAGTGCCCAGCCATGTGCCCCCTTTTATAGTGCCCAGCCATGTGCCCCCTTTTATAGTGCCCAGCCATGTGCCCCCTTTTATAGTGCCCAGCCATGTGCCCCCTTTTATAGTGCCCAGCCATGTGCCCCCTTTTATAGTGCCCAGCCATGTGCCCCCTTTTATAGTGCCCAGCCATGTGCCCCCTTTTATAGTGCCCAGCCATGTGCCCCCTTTTATAGTGCCCAGCCATGTGCCCCCTTTTATAGTGCCCAGCCATGTGCCCCCTTTTATAGTGCCCAGCCATGTGCCCCCTTTTATAGTGCCCAGCCATGTGCCCCCTTTTATAGTGCCCAGCCATGTGCCCCCTTTTATAGTGCCCAGCCATGTGCCCCCTTTTATAGTGCCCAGCCATGTGCCCCCTTTTATAGTGCCCAGCCATGTGCCCCCTTTTATAGTGCCCAGCCATGTGCCCCCTTTTATAGTGCCCAGCCATGTGCCCCCTTTTATAGTGCCCAGCCATGTGCCCCCTTTTATAGTGCCCAGCCATGTGCCCCCTTTTATAGTGCCCAGCCATGTGCCCCCTTTTATAGTGCCCAGCCATGTGCCCCCTTTTATAGTGCCCAGCCATGTGCCCCCTTTTATAGTGCCCAGCCATGTGCCCCCTTTTATAGTGCCCAGCCATGTGCCCCCTTTTATAGTGCCCAGCCATGTGCCCCCTTTTATAGTGCCCAGCCATGTGCCCCCTTTTATAGTGCCCAGCCATGTGCCCCCTTTTATAGTGCCCAGCCATGTGCCCCCTTTTATAGTGCCCAGCCATGTGCCCCCTTTTATAGTGCCCAGCCATGTGCCCCCTTTTATAGAGACGAGGTCTGGCGGGCCGGATTTGGCCCGCGGGCCTTGTGTTTGACACCCCTGGTCTACACTATTTACAACTACTATGTTATTTGGATGGTTACAACAAACTTGGTCACTTTCTCTCCATACTAACATTTCCATGTTCTTCTACTAACAATGCTGTGTGACTGGATCATACAGAAGCACTGTGCACTTTTAAAATGCAAGCAGGTTGGTCCATTGTGTGATATAAAGCACTAGCCCTTATGTATCAATCCCCAATATCCTATAGAGTGTAAGCTTGTTGGCAGGGCCCTCTCGCCTACCCAGTCTCTCTGTTACAACCCAGTCAATTATAAAACGCTACGTAATCTGATGGCACTTTATAAAGACCTGTTATCAAATATATAAAATAAATAATATACCATTCAATCTCTCTATACACTCAGACATAGAATATAATGCAAATTCAGCTGTGAACTTACCAGCCCACTAATCGCAACCACCAGCATGAACGGACTTGAGGTCAAAAGCTAGACAGGAGTAAAAAAAAAAAAATTACATATATACACACGTGTTAAATACATTTGAACTCATATTTCTAGTGAACACAGTCATTTTTTCTGTTTGTTTAGTCTTAAACCAGAATCTATGCTTGCAAGTGGCATCTACATTAAATGGATATATACTGACACCATCAACTAACCAATTACATTAATAGACAAAGATTTTGTCATAGTGTACCCATTGTTATGATATATGTATTTCCTACAGGAAATTCAATAATGTCCATAGGTCCTTTTTTTTATCAGCCACAATTTTGAAGTTATGCCATCCTTAAGAACAAATATTGCGATATATAACCTGTTTATAGAGCGTTTAGAGAGGCTATTACTGCAAGGTCGACTTTTGGTGTGCTGCACAAGGGTTGGCCCACAGATTTTGGTGCCAAGCCACTGTATAGACCGCTACTTTTGCCTTCGGAGGGAACCGTGAACGCTGTGCTGTGTTTCCGTCAATTGGCGCAATGCATAGATATTGCATTAATCGTTTGAAATAGTTTTGCAATCTCTGTGGTGGGGTAACATTTAAACATCAGAAACATCTTACTCCACTCACACTAACCTCAAGAGAGGAGAATGTTGTCATTGCACCCCTTGTTGATCCTGAAAAGATTATTTACCACCACTCCATATAAAGGTCAGTATTTCAAAGACCTTTATAAAAAGCAATCAACCAGTGGACTTGTATATGCAAATTTAAGAAAAAAACTCCCAAGGATCAGTGACACAAAGATCAAAAAGGGGATCTTTGTAGGACCGTGAATAAGAGAGCTGATGCTTGATGGGATTTTGATGGTTTGCTTAATCATACTGAAAAAAGTGCAAGGGTGTCTCTAGAGCATCTCTAGAGCATTTGCTAAACTTCTAAGACAACCTTAAAGGAGACAACTACAAAGAAATAGTGGACAACCTCTTAACATCTTACAACACTATGGGATGAAACATGTCTTTGAAAGTCAACTACTTGGGCTCATACCTGGACTTCTTCCAAATGTGCTGTCTGACTACTGCTGAACACTTAAAAGGGATGCTCCTGAGGCAAATTACAGCAAGAAATGCTACGCACCAACATTTTAAGTGTGTTAATAAATGTAACGCTATAAACCTAAATTGGGCCTCACTCAAAATCCTTATGTGACAATTATTTATTCTAAAACAATGTTTGAATTCAGCAAAGAAAACACTATTAGATACACTTCTATTAACTCTTGTGAGAAAAAGAAAGAATATTCTTGCGACCAGTGGAGTAATCCATTACTCTCCAATGACTGCACAAGCCTTTCTTTGTGAAAATTGGCAAACACAACACAACTCATTTGTAATAATTTCTAGTTCCTACCTATTGTAAGAATAAAACCTTTAAGTTACTATGTGAGCCAGCTATTGTTATTAACAATAAGGATCTAGGGGAATGATGACTTTTGTTTGTTTATGTTTGTCTTGCATTTCTTGTCACATATTTTAGAGCTTTATTCTGAAGCTAATAGTCTTGAAGAAAGAATAGATTTAAATAACAGAACATATCTATTTATTTATTCATTAATACATTTCTTTATTAACGCCTTAGTAAATGGTCATTGGGTATTTGTTGATGTTAGTTTTTAAATCTGAAGTCATATATAACCACAGTTCTCAAAATGGGTGAGCATGGGGCAAAACTAAATAAGCGTCAGCTTTTCTCTGGTATTAACTGTAGTACTAATATTACTTAACTGTAAAAGACAATAACGTCAGAACTATAATGAGCACATGTTACAAGTGCATGGGAAACAATGTAGAACATATTTTATTTTTTAAATAAATAAATGTATAAATAAAAAAATATATATTATGTTATGCTACCCTGTGTAAATTACAAGCTTTAAGATTTAGAGTACATTATTTGTATTTTGATTACATATATTGTCTTGCGATGTCTATGTTTGTTTGCAAATCACAGCACAAACTAAAATATGATCATGTCTTGAAAAACATGTCCCAACACATCAAATTAAAATTCCATGCACTGTGATTTCTATTTCTTTACAATGCATTCAAAATTGATATATACAATTAGTTGGTATGATCTAGTATGGTCTGTGAATACCATAAGAAACAGTAGGTGGACAGTTCTGTTGTATTACTGTACCTGAAGTCCCACTATATACACCAAAGTTTTGTTGGTGATTGGAAACCACCCAAATATATGAGCCAATGGCACTCGTGGTACGGAGCAATAAAATGGCACAAACAATCCGAAGACAGGCGCTAAACTATGGAAGAAAAAAGAAACATGTTAAGACCAAATATAAGGTAAAGCATTAAAAACTGGGAAAAGTATTTAACGTTCTGCTACATTATACAGTTGACATTTTTGAAAGCATGTTGTTTCAGCATGCCGTAGCATGATTCACTGTACATTCTCTGTAAGCTGGGTGAGATCCATCTCATTCAAAGTACTGACTGCAATATGCATATCAAATGTACAATGCACACAAAAATAAATGATCAAATTTTTTTAGAAAATTATTTTGTTAAAAAAAAGTTATTACACTTAGTACATTCAGCATAGCTGTGCAATCAGGTTGTGGGGAATCACTGTTGCACAAATGCTTTCAGTATTTAGGCAAGAGCCTGCAACAGGAATCGTTTCAGAAAAAACTTTCCTTTCACTAAGAAACCATGAGGAGAGACACAATACTATACTATACTATTATATATATATATATATATATATATATATATATATATATATATATATATAATGCTAAAGCCCTATTATATTTTTGTATCATCTTGTCATGCTTGTATTCTGCTAGTTGTTTTCATTTATCTGCTTTTGATTTCTGACATAAAATAAGCATTTCAATAATAAAACAGGTAGATTAAAGGTAAGTCATTTATTATAACGAGCAATACAGAACAGTGACCATTAATTTATTAGATTAAAAATGAAAAGGCTTTACATTTCCACAACCAAGGGACTGACAGGCAGAAAGTAAGACTTGAGCTATTCTAACCACAGGAAAAAAAATGCTGATTATGACACCAGAAAAAGACACTGGCAACATTCTTGAAATCAGAGGGAGGGAACTTCTTACTTCTAATAAGATCACTGAGGAACAGAAGCATCATCTCTGTAAGTATGATAATTAACATTCCATAAAGAGCAACCACGTATGTCTAAATGTTTTGGCTTATTGCAGGGCTTGTAACACAGAACTTTGTTGGCTTCCTAGTTTTGGACTGTTTTGGACTACTGTTATCTGGTACTTCAGTGATTACTTTTACTACAGCAAAAAAGTAAACCCAGTATAATACAACCATTACAGTAGATTGTGATATGATGTTTTGTTTTAAAGATTATTGTTAACTGAACATGGACTAGCAAGTAATATTACATATCATATATGTAACACCAGTATATATAATTACTGACTGTTGACTCAAATTGGTGTCAGTGTGTAAGGAACAGACTCTCTCTCTATCTGAGATATATTATCCTTATTATTAATATCCAGTTAAGAAAATGTATACAAAAAAAAATAAGAGACTTGTAAACATGATGTAATTTTTTTTTTCTTGCTGATGAAAGGACAGAAACGTAGATGTTATATGCCCTAATTATTAGATGATTCAGCTCAGCGCTTCTGCTTTAAGTGTACTGAAGGCATAACATGCTGCTGGTGGTTTTACACACACTGGGCTTTTTCTGCCCATAATAATGCAGATCACACATTTAAACAAAAATTATAGCAGATATCTTTCCAGTGAGTACTGTCCAATGATGCTGAAGAATCATCTGAAACAGCAAATAATCGTTTCTTTTGATGTTTGGGATCAACAATACATGACTGTCACAGGATAGTAGCAGCTACACGATGGGAAGAAATGTAAAACAATCCAGCTGGGGATCATTTAAGTGTGTACTCTACTTCGGGTACATAGTCATTTGCTGAAACAGTAAGTGTTGGATTGTTACTGACACTTGCCAGTGTGTGCCCAGCTTTGCAGAATAGAGATTTATTACCTACAATCTCTTTGACTAAAACGTTGAGGCTAACATCATATATTGCAATGAAGGAAAGCTGAGGGGTGTCACATGACTTTTCTAGTAAATAATATCAGAGTTAAACATTACTAACCTGAATTAAGAAGTTATTAGTAAATTCTCCCATTATTTAGATAATATTTAGTCATATCAGTGTTGCATAAACTGTCTATAACAGAGAATACTGAGAAATAAAATAATCAGTAATTAACCATGTAAAGCTATGCTTTTACTACAAAGTAAACTACATTTTCATGTTTATTTTTGTTATTTTTTGCATTTTTAAAGACAAAAGTGAAGCAACATACTTATTTGTAAGTATGGACCAAATCAGCCTCCTTTATAATCACAAGAGTGAATAAAGTTGAATTTCCAAATACTGATTAATGCAGATTAGAAAAAAAACTTTCCATTTCCAACTATGCTCTTACTGAACAGACGGTTACTCAAAATTACCAGTATTTGTAATCATCGCCCACAGATAAGAGCACAAATGAAGAATAGTTATCATTTTGAAAACGTCTTATAGAAATAATAGAGAGAGATTGTGGGCAATCTAGATCTGTGTTTTATCACTGAAAAACATGATCTATTGTTAGCAACAATGTAGAAAAGTTATAGGTTATAACTTCTTTCCATAATATACAGTTAAATGAAAATAAAAAGTAATACACCCCTCTTCTTCTCAAAACAATGGCTGGGATCCTAAATGAATAACGAAAGTCCATTCGTAGGAAATGGACTTACACTTGTGTGATGCGTAAATCAATGTGTAAAAGGTAGTACACTCCCCTTGCATGCATGGGCCTTCTGTGCTGTAACCGCTACCTTAAACAGGTGGGTGTGTATTGGAGAATTGTACTTATGGGTTTAACCAAGGTCTTACTGTACAATTAACATACATCCCCCAGACCATGTGTAGTTACAATGAACAGGGTATTTACACATTCACCTTATGTAATTACACTCTCGTTATTAGTTCCGGATCAGGTCCAATAGCATTGCTGGTTTGTTACACATGATAAAAGAATGGAAATGATGCTCCAGCA
>WWET01003543.1:29552-41221 GCA_011038615.1 Limnodynastes dumerilii | reverse complement strand
TTCCTTAACATACATTAATACTCCCAATCCAATTTTTCCTACTCTATCCTTTCTAAATAAATTATAACCGGGTATAGCTAGGTCCCAGTCATGATTTTCATTGCACCATGATTCTGTGATTCCCACACTATTTAGATTTTGCCATTATCGATTTTATTTCCCAAGCTCCTAGCATTTGCACACATTGCTCTGAGAGGTTGCATTATGAATCTCCTATTTATCAGTTTATTATTATTGCTAGATATGTTTATATTGCTTTTTATATTTTCCATTTGATTTGTTGCTGTGGCTATATTATCTGTCATTATTGACTGGCCACACAACACTTTTTGGTTAGGGGAGCAGCTATTTTTATGTATCACTGTAGTTTATTATTATTGCTAGATATGTTTATATTGCTTTTTATATTTTCTTTTCCATTTGTTGCTGTGGCTATATTATCTGTCATTATTGACTGGCCACACAACACTTTTTGGTTAGGGGAGCAGCTATTTTTATTATTTGTATCACTGTCCCCCTCTCCTAGTTTAAATGGTTTCTAATAAAGCCTTCAAACTGCCCACTTAAAATATCTGTCCCCACAGAAGATGGGTGTAAGCCATCCTTTTTATACAACCCGTGCACCCGATGTGCGATGCACAGCCACCCGCAGCTCTGTTCACTAGACGCCAGTGTGACCTAAGGTCATGCTGGCGTCATAATTCTGCAGAACGCGCCGCAGAGGAGAGAGCTGGAAGCAAGAAGACATCGTCAAGGTAAGATTATAGAAGGTAGTTGGGGAATGGGGATTTAACTACCATGGAGGAGGCACACGTAAAGAGGCAGCAACAAGACTGAATGGACACAAAGAGGGGCAATAAGGCTGCTTGTAAACTCTAGGAAGGGGCAATAAGGCTGGTTGGATACACAGAAGGAGGGGGTATAAAGCTGTCTGTACACAGAAGGAGGGTCAATAAGGCTGGTTGGACAAACAGGAGGAAAAAATAGTGGGCAGAAATAAAGAAGGGGCAATAAGGCTGGCACAGATGGATGGTCAATAAGGCTTACTAGACGCAAATAAATAGGGGGGCAATTTTTCTGTATGTTAATGTGAAACAGGGGCCCTCCACGATTTAGTTGCCCAGGGGCCCCAACAGACCTTAATCTGGCCCTGACTGTTTGCAACAGATTAAATATAACTGCCCTTCAATCAACATGGTTTAGCCCATAGGTAACTTATTTCAAGTACTTACTTAATTCTGGATCCAGCCCTATGTGTATATTTGTACACTCAGTTGAGAGAAGTTATGCACCACACTTTAAAAGTATATCAGGTCACTACAGATAAAATCAGCACACAAAACTTCCCTCAGTCATACATAAAGTGTGAAGAAATACAAAAACATGAAATACGTTATATTTAAAGAGATGTCAGCAGCTACTCATAGCACAATTCATAGAGACAGACACAAACCTGGATTCAAAATATAGCACACAGAAAAATATGTGTTTTCATACATTATGATAAGAGTTCTTGCTCTGTTCTTGCTTCTCTGAGGCTGCAGCTCTTAGGGGCATATTTACTAAGCTCAATTTTGCTCAAAGCGCCCAAACTCCCGGGACTTTGCCGGCGATTATGCAATCGCTGTACTCACTAAAGGCAAAGTCCCGGAACATGAGCCTTTAGCAAAATCGACCAGACAAACATCGCTGGACAAAAATCGTGCCTTGTGTATGGGGCGCTTTCATTGAAAGCGCCACACAGTTTACCAGAAAAATACGTCAATATATTTGACGTGTTTTACTCTGTCAAGCGCAGCATGGTTGTTAGGCTTAGCATGGCTGCGCTGATAGAACTACAAGGCTCAGCATTGCTGAGCCTTGTATTAATATCAGCGCCAGCATGTTAAAAAAAAAAAAAAATACAGTGGCAAAAAAACATACAGAATATACATTTACAGACGTGTGAATAAAATAAACATTTTCTATCCATAATATTGCCCAATACCATGTAAAATTAAGACAAGTGGTCACATTGGGGTAGATCCAGAACTACGTGTGCAATACGTTTCCACGCGTAACGTATTTTTGCACGCGTATGTTCTATACACTACCCTAGGCACACCTCTTGAATGTACGTATTTCACCGAGTTCCGTTTCCCAAACCCTACATTAACTTTTTTGTCGCGTAACAGCGTACGTCCGCTAACGGACGTATAGACTACGTGAACATACGCCGCTTAGCACGTCAATACTGTACACTTTACATACAAACCTCCACCTACTTCACGTAAATCGAACGTATTGTTGACTCACGTAAAGTTGGCACGCCCACACGTAAGTATTTACGTGACAAATACGTGAATGGCCCATACGTTCACAATTACGCTACGCTAATGAGCGTATTTTCTATGGTCCGCATGCGCAGTACTTAGAAATAGGCGATTTTGCGTCTCCGCTACACGTAAATTCGCTCCGATGCGTTGTTCTGGATCAGGCCCATTGTATTTTACTAAGCTTCTTCTTACGTTAAATGTATTGCATAAAAAAATAAAAAATATTTATGACTCATTGTTTAGCTGTCCTCATTCTAGGGAAGAGTTGCTTGTAGTTTATTCTTTCTTTGAAGTTAATCTTCTCCTGTTGATTGTAGAATCTTGTCTGCTTGCTTGTAGAAGATGATTCGGTCCTTCCATCTGCTCTTCGGCCTCCTCTGGCACTTGCGCCGACGACATGCTCCCTCCTCTTCTTGGGCGCCGCTACTAATGACCATTCGGACACTAGAGGGCACCCTTTTATAGAAATTATGATGTCATAAACACTAGAGCGCTCACAAGAGCCCCTAATGTAAATGACGTCATAATTTTTATAAAGGGTGCCCTTTACTGACCGAATGGTGATTAGTAGCGGCGCCTAAGAAGTGGAGGGAGCATGTCGTCGGGACAAATGCCAGAGGAGGCCACCGACTGCAGAACAAGTTTAAAGAATGAATGGTGTGGACAGCAACACAGACTTTGTGTCGCCCCTCTAGTAAGTTGCCGCCCTGGGCAACTCGCTTATAATGCCTATAGGGAGGGCCGGCCCTGAGTGGCATAACTACAGGGGATGCAAGGGTGCAGCTGCTACGGGGCATGGAGGAGAGGGGGCCCTCTAGCAGAGTATGACAGCTTTGAACAGCGCTCGGCTCTCCATGTATGAGTGCTGAGCGTTACAGCTCAATACATACATACAACAGGGTTGCCGACTTTGTAAAGCTTCCCTCCGGGAGAACCCAGAGGATAGCCATAACTTGCTGCAAGGGGGCGGGGCTTAATGCTGTGATTTATGCAAAGCGCGTCATTAAGCCCCACCCCCTGTCAATCATTCATGAAATCTCTAGTGTTACATGAGATGGACGGGGCTTGATGACATCATCATGGTGGGGCTTGCGGGAGCTTTGCCGGCTCTCCCGGGATATCGGGAGAACTACCCAAATTCCAAGAGTCTTCCGGATATTCCGGGAGAGTCGGCAACCCTGACATACACTCATACATGGAGTGCTGAGCGCTGGTTAAAACTGTCAGCCTCTTCCAGCTTTTATCAGGTAGCGGTCCCACCCAGCTCCGGCCCCAGTCTCACCTGGTCCCATCTAGTCTGTCCCTTCTTCCCCTGCTCAGATGTTTGCCTAGATTCAGAGCTTTATATAGAGAAACAGCAATTCTCCCCCCCGGAGAAGTTTATTCTTCTGTATGAAACAATTTGATCTCAGCCTCCTGTTGAGGAGTCTGTACAGTTAAAGGGACTTTCTTTTTCACTTATTGGCTGTTTAAACACTTTCATTTCCTCTCTGTTGCTTCCTACACAACATCAAGGGGAAATGTGACCTTCTAGCAGATGACACAAAGATATGTGACAGGGTAGACATGTCAGAAGGGAACTCAAAGTTATTGATGATTTAGAGAGAGTCAAGAGTGTGGACACTGCATTTTAATGGCAAAAAATGCTAAATAAAAAAACTTAGGGTGCAAAAACCCGGAAGCTCAATATATCAGTAGTGGCACTACATTAAAAGCTACTAAGGAGGAACGGGGTGTGGGCTTCACTGCTTCAAGTGAATTTACGCCAATGAAGGTGCCAGCTGCTGTCAGGTTTTGGCAGTTTGTTCTTAGATTATAAGGCTCCCGCAACGGCGAGCTCTGAGGACCCATCACGGCACCCTCTGGACGGGTGTGGTTCATTGCTGAGAACGGCCCTATTTTAAAAGGGCCGTCCTCTCAAATCAATTGCTTCTGCCTCGAACAGGCAAAGCAGTTGATCCCCAGAGCACCGAACATGGTGTTCTGAATGGTAAGAATGTCATCTAACCCCAACCCCAACCCCAACGATATTGGTCCCAATTCACAGTTATGTAGTTTTCGCCTTACGTACGTCGTACTATGTACCTTTTCTGTACGTGGATTGCGTAAACACTGTCTTTAGACCGCACTTAACCGATCTACATACAGAAATGGTACTTAGATAGTGTAAATAAGCTACTACGCATGCATAGTAGCTCAATTCTTAAAACAACGTACATAAGACAAAAACTATGTAACTGTGAATCCGGACCATTGTTCCTAATAGGGGGCACGATTCAGAGTGGAATGGCTGCCAGTAGATGTGGCTGTCTTGTGATATTTTCTTGCAATGTAAATTGAAACGAAGGCATGCAAATAGACGTATGGTTCCGTCGTTGCAGTAGAAGAGAATGTTTTGCGTGTTTCTACACTGAGCTAAATAATGTGAATGGATTTACATAACTTACACATGATCCACAGGGGACTAGAACACAAGACCGGATCCAGCATTTGTAAATAAGAGGAAGAAAGATGGAAAGTTACATCAGGGCAAAACCATGTTGAATTTCTGAGGGATTTGACCCATAATCCATAGTGTAACCTCCTGTATAAGCGAATAAGAAAATAGGGTAATATAGAAGTTCTATACAGACATTGCCCTGGATCCAGACTTAAGTAAGTGCTTGAAATGAGTTATTCCTGGGCTAAACCATGTTGATTGCAGGGGGAGTCAAGTTAATCCTATTATTTGCATGCAGGGATATATCTTTGAATTGCTTACTGCACCCAGATACTGACCAGCGTTACTATCACACTGTTATTTAGACTTGGGATAGGAAACATCACCTCTCAACTCTAATACTGCTTGCAACAGATGAAATATGACTCCCCTGTAATCACCATGGTTTACCCCAGGAGTAACTAATTTCAAGCACTTACTTAAATCTGGATCCAGCCCATTGTTAAATCCCTGGCTGTTCACAATCAGTACCTTTCTTAGATTAAGTCTAGCTTGCAACCTTCATTGTGTTTTTTTAAAACATTCTTGATAACAATTATTTAGTGAGTTGTAATATTCCGTATAAACATTGCAAGCCATAAAAGTCAACAAACTGAAAGAATTGTATATTTGATTAGATAGATATGTGTCCAAGTCTAAGTTCTGCTTCGGCTAAGCACGTGATCATAGACCCTCTGATTTTATATGGGGTTCAAATTGCCAAAGAAAAGAAATTTGCTTGTGAGGGGAAAAAAATGGGCTGGTTTTACATTTTGCATAGAAATACTGAATAGTTTTATTTTTAAACTGTAATTGAGAGTTGAGCTACATAACATCACCTCTCAAGTCAATCTGTTAGCAATGTTTAAATTTTCCTCCCCTCCAGTTTAACATGGTTTAGCGCAGGTGATAATATGCCCTTTTTTTTTTTTTTTCCTTTCCTTTGCTGTTCCTCCCAAGTCTGCTCCAGCCCAATGGGACGCAGTGGTCAGTCCAGATAACCCTATTTCTAAAATGATACAGCTGTCACCTGAACGGTGGTTGTATCATTGTCCAAATCTATATGGAAAAAGAAAATATTGGGAACGTGAAACTATTTCCCCATACCCAATAGATACAGGCTGGGGTGACTGCGGCAGTTATAAAGTTAGGGTTAGGTTGTGGGGCATAGAAGGTTAAGGCTAGGCTGCAGAGCATGGAGCTTTAGGGTTAGGGCTGAATAAGGGGAAGCTTAGAGTTAGGCTGCGGGAAACAAAGGGTTAGGATTAGGACAGGGTTAAGGGTAGGGTTTGCTTAAAACACCTTTTGGCAAAGGGCTCTTCAAAACTCCAAAAGTTGCATCACCGCCACTTTCTACAATGACCGATAGTCTACATTCAGATCCAGTACGAGGGTCTTTCAGAAAAAAGACCATTGTACCGGTAACCCACATCCAGCCCAATTGGACACAACTGGCCAATCAGATGTGTTTAGCCTTTTATTAGTCCGTCTACACCACAAAGCCAAAACATTAGAGTTTAAGGCACATGGACGTTCAATGCTCTGTGTTTTCTGATATGGGTGTATACAGACAGAAGATAAAACCAAGGTCAGTAAAGTACAGCAGCAGTTAGGAGGATACTTGTTACATACCTTGCTCGGCAGAATGCCTTCTCCTTTTTTCACTGAAGAAGATGGAAGCATCAGGGAGGGCTGGCTGCTAGCTCCAGCAGAACCATCATCGATCTACAGTATGTGCATATAAAGGAAGGGTGTTTATCTATTACAGCACGGTCTCTGCAGTGTGAGTGTGACAGGCAGACGCTCTGCTCAGCTCTATTCAAGCACTGTAGACAGGAGGGTGGCAGCTGATTAGCTGTAGGAAATAACATGCACAGTCGGCACTTCCTCTTTATATTATTGCATACGAATAATCCATTTAAGCTCGCTTGAAAATTAACAAATGTGATTACATTTGTGTGTGATAAACGGGATAGAAGCAGTGAGGTTGGATGCTACATCCTGATTAATTGGTCTGATGTCTTTAATATTGGATTTTGTTAGTAATAAGTTTTGCTGCTAACATGTAGCAGCTGCTATTATGCAATCTGATTAATAAATAAGTGCCATCCTACATCCCTTTTATCTATGCTGACCGGCCACCAGTGTTATAGGATTCAATGCCCATTTTTATATATATCTATATATATATAGGGTATGTCTATAAAATAACGAGACTGTGATTCCACCTAGTAAACAAAGCAGTCAGAAGCGGTTATAACGGGTGTGAGTCCCCGCATAGAAAATCTGATTTGCGAAAAATTAGATTCCTCCCAGATTTCGATTGTTATGCCTCAATGAGGCATAACAATCGATCCACGGACCACCGAAAGCTCTGTTGTGCGAAAAGTAGTAAAAAAATAGTCCCCCACTCCATTCCCTAATTCTTACCCTAGCCCTCCCTTCTCGCTACCCTGACCCTCCCTTCCTGGCAGCCTGACTCTAACCCTCCATCTCCTGCAGCCTGACCCCTCCCTACCCCGCACAGATAGTTCACTCAACTGTCCCTGGTCCGCAACGGCGGAGGTGCGGCGGAGGGATATCATGCATTGCGAAAGTGAATGGGTGAAGTATGCCGAACGGCATACTCACCCACTTATTAAAAAAAGTGGAAAAAGGCAAGTATCAGTGGCAAACGCAGGATTTTGAAAGGGGGGTTTCCAATGCGTGTAATACATTTGAGGAATATTATCATAGCTGCAAACGTTCTGGAGCCCGAAAAACGCGGCAAATAAGCTCCGCCACGTCCTGCCCAAGCACCAGCGTTATTATAACAGTCACCAGCGTTATTATAACAGTCACCAGCATTATTATAACAGTTACCAGCATTATTAAAAGGAAGTTGTGAAAAAGCTGAGATAAAGAGTCAGAAAGAAACGGCCGCAACTGTGGAAAAATGGTTTCATTCTTCACCAGGACAATGCGCCTGCTCACACAGGACTTTCTGTGACCAACAATCACATTACTACACTTGAACATCCTCCATATTCGCCCCATTTAGCACCCAAAGGGCCAGATTCAATTAGCCTCACAGCCATGTATTTTGCGGTGCAAAACTACAGTTGCGCATAAAAATCGGGTACCGTAATAGAAGGGAAAATGCGCAGTGAAAACATTTTCCTGTCTTTTGCCAGCTGCGATTCTAATTGAATCTAGCCCAAAGAGGTAACTGATTATTAAACAAAAATGGTTGAAAAGTAATCATAAGGAAACAAGGCAGATTAATCCAAAAGTTTATGTGTTGTCATAGTGAGAAATATACATAAATCCACCGCAAATGAGACAAAATCACAAGTGTAGAAAAGTAAAAATAAGCAGTATGGAACAGGAACAGGTAGCTGCTATAGATCAGGAGAGTATGCATCAATCATGACATCAGGATCATATAATACCCCATTTATAAAACTTAACTTTTAATATTTAGTGTCTAAAAATGGTAAAAAGGGATAAGCGAACATTAAAACTAATGGTCGCATGAGAGAACCCTGGCAACATTGTTGCTGCTCACTGTAAACATTGTGTAGCAAATCAATCTAGTGTAACAATATGAGCAGTACTACGAAAAAAAAATCCATCTGTGTGTGTCCATGGGTAGGAGGAGGGGAGGGGGGAGAAACTACATTCATGAAAGAGAGACTATCCCTAGTTCCCCCACCAACTGCCTCACGGCAGTGCTTCCCCCGCTCCAGGTAGGGATGCTAAGCCCACCAACCCAGTAAAAACCGCTGACACGCATTTCGCCATTCAGGCTTGATCACCGAGCCAGGAGTGGATGAATAATTGGCCTAGTAAATAAAAGCCAGGTTAAGCCAATGGGAAGTGGTATTGTGGAAAAAAGTACCGTTCTAATTGGGGAACAAGTACACGTGGATCAGAGAACGTATTTACAATAGGGGGACATGTCAAATGACTCTAAATCAAGGAGGTAACACTAATATATATTTCCAATGGAGGTAACACTAATATATACGTATCAACAGAGAAAAACTGCATTTAAGATCCCTGCTGGCATATTATTACATATATACCATTTGGGGCTGTCTTGATTGTGAATATAAACATTAGCGGCACATTGTAGGTGAAATATATGGTCTGGATAGAATGCTATTAGGGAGGCACAAATTGATCGAATCATGCATATATATAATATTACAAAGTCTGGTTACAGGTGCGCTCACTCAGTCTTCAGCTGTAAGCTAGTAGATACAGAAATCCACGTTGATCCAATACACCAGATCCGATGACCATGTCTTCCCCTCCACGTGTTCAGCTCTTTGTGCTGAATATTCGGAATTCTAGAAATACAAAAAGAGAGGGGGCGCCTCGTGGTGCAATAAAGTCTTTATTAAAACAAAGTCCTGGTGCTCTAGAGAGATGTGTACCAGATTCTTCTCTTGTATAAAAACACATAATACAATTGATGGCAAACAGTTTCCTGTTACCAGCGTCCTGGACGAGGAAGGAATTCACCATAACCGCTCAACGTGAATAGGAGGTGTGTCTCAGGTATATATTATATATATATTGTTATATACATATTACCATCAGGTCTATCATGACATCAATATACCTCTCAGGAATAAGCTTAGTGCTTTAAAAAAAATACATCATATCCTTGGACACGATTTACTATTCAACAACTATCTTAGTGAGATTATTACTTTGGGCCGCATTCAGAGAACTGTATTTACTGGAAGTTCCGTGCGTATTTTTAAATTTACAAAGATGATCAGATTTTGTTGTGCTTATATCATATCATCTAGCATGCTCTTAATTGGCATATTGAAGCTTATGACTATGATGTCAAAATAGATCATTGTCTGGACCGAAAGATTGGCAGAATTATTATTATTTATTTATATCTATAAATAAATCTTGCAGGAGATAAAGACTGATGGATCCCTTTGGCTCTGATGCCCCATGTCTGGTAGTCAATCAGCATAATGTACAGGTGGTCCTAGCCTAGCTAGCAGGGTCATAATTATAAGCATATATAATTTTACATATTATCTATGGCCCGTATTCAGAGTACCGGACGTATAACATATACGTCCGGTTTTTAGCGATTTTTACTACTGCGCATGCGTAGCAATTTTTTTTAACTTATTCTATGTATCTTTTTCTGATGTAGATTACGTAAATGCGGTTTAAAAATCCATTTATTAATAAACAGAACCATAAGATTTAGAAAGCCCGTGAATACACGCGGCTGTGTGCACCCGCGTGCGAGTGTGTGCGAGTGCGTGTGAATGCATGCGTTTTCCCGCTCTTAGAGACTCTTTGTTCATACCCACGCACAGATTACATCATTTTATCTTAATATTTAATGTATTGTTTTATGATTTGATTTGACTTCAACAGACCACCCTTCGATAGCACCCATAAATATCACCTATAAATTTTCACCCGTTGGATCATAAAACAAGACATCATTGTATTTCCATGTGCTCAGCCACAGTCATAACCAACTCAGTTTTTTCCCCCCTGCATCTTAGTACCCCATGAACACATTTTATACTTAGCACGAAAATCATAGCAACACCCATTAACAAGACTATAAGCTTAACTATTCCAGTTGCCATTGCTTTTACACCTTCTCTAAATCCTGAGAACCATTTTACCGAGTTCAACTAAGATACCTAACTTGCTAACTTCTTCTCCCACAGAGTACAAAAATAAATGATGAGAATTCCAAAATTCCTATCCCAATTGAAGGAATATATCCATCTTACATTCTATAACTTCATGTGGATCATCAGTATTATTGGTGATGCAGGTGTAACACTTAACTCCAAATTGTGTAGCTAGAGTAACACAATATCCTTCAGTGACAGCAGTTAAATAATTTAGTACCATTCTGTGCTGTACCAATTCATTGTTATAAGCTTGTAACTCTAAACCTGTAAAACAGAAGGTGTCATCATACTCATGTCAGTAATGTTATCTATGAAATCTGCTAGAGCATGGATATATTTATAATTCATGGTGCCCCTGGGAGTTTTAGTAAAATCCAGAGCTACTAAAAATGTAAATCCTGTTGATTAATCAATTAAGTCAGTTGCCAAGGGTTTTCCCTGATGTGGCATGATCCTTGAGAATTAGGGGTCAACCATTTGTAAGCTCTCCTCCCACCAGGGCTGGTGCTAGGGTGTTCGGCGCCCCCCCTGTGAACTTTAAATTTGCGCCCTTGTTTAACAATTTAACACCAATTTAAGCATCATAAAACACAATCTTGTAACCACAATTAAATAAATTAATTCATAGTCACCACTATACAATACAGACAGTGTTGCAGTCTCTGCTATATAATTCCCACTACACCTAATCACTGCCACACGATACAGACTATATATCTTTCACATCTCCCCCGCTCCCAGTATCCCCATCATGTGTCTCCAGCCCCCCATCATATATCTCCATCCCCCCAGTATTCCCAATCATGTGTCTCCAGCCCCCCAGTATTTTCAATCATGTGTCTCCAGCCCCCCAGTATCCCCTATCATGTCTCCAATCCTACAGTATTTTCAAACATGTGTTTCCAGCCAACCAGTATCCGCAATAATGTCTGTAGCTCCCCAGATTCCCCATCATGTCTCTCTATCCCCCTAATATTCCCAATCATGTTTCTCCATCCCACCAGTATAAACCATCATGTCTCCAGCCCCCCCAGATTCCTCATCATGCCTCTTCATCCCACCAATGTTTCCAATCATGTGTCTCCAGCACCCCAGTTTTCCCCATCATGTCCCCAGCCCCCCCCGTATCCCCATCATGTCTTCAGCCCCCCCTTATCTCCATAATGTCTCCAGGTCCCCCCACCATGTGTTCCAGCCCCC
>WWET01003543.1:2098-17213 GCA_011038615.1 Limnodynastes dumerilii | reverse complement strand
AATTAATTCAAATATATTCCAACATTGGGAACCCGAAGGTCCATATATGCTTTTGCATTTCTGCCAACCTATTACTAGACAAATTTATGATTATAATACACTCCAATCTAAATTTCCAAATATCAGATTATCTCTATTTTCTTATTTACAGGCAACTAGTTATGTTCAAAAAATCTTGGAAAAACTACCACCTCAGAATGCAGTTAGAGATTTAGATGGTATATTACTAAAATTCACTTCGCAATAGATTTCAACCTCCCTTATATATTCCCACACTAGAACTCTCAAAAAGCTAAATGGAGATAGAAAGGGTCTGAATAAATAGGCAGATATCTTCCCATATTTAGATCTTACAGATATACTCAAAACATATGTACAAATGAATAAACAATTAATATCCAGCTCCTATAAAGAGATGTTATATAAAATACTACATAGAGCATAGTCCTGTCCTATTATTCAAGATTTTTGGAAGTTTGTTCAAGAATATATAACCAATATTTTACAACAAAATTTTTAAATTACACGTGATTGGGTCTTTTGGAATATTTATACTCCATAGGTACGTCACTACCTTTCTAGAGGAGAAAAGAGATTGCTACTTTATGTAGCAGCCGCATCAAAAAAGGCTATACTATTCAAATGGATAGAACAAGAATCTCCTAATTTAAATATGTTACATCCAGATTAAATTTCCTCTTCCAAATGGACTGGATCGAAACTAATTATAACAAAGAACAAAGAGTAAATCATTTTTTTAACATATGGTTAGGTTATATAATTAGCTTACCTAATACAACCAAAGAACTTCTATCTAAATGCTTCCAAACTACTAATTGGTATCATCAAGCAATGTTGTCAGGTAGACCTCCAATCTAAAAGAATTATCTAATTGTAAATGGATAAATTGTCAAAATGTGAGTTTTTAAATATTTAAAAAAAAATAAACATTTATTATTTCTGAAAATATGACATGTATTAATAATAATATGTACCATAAAATATTTAGCGAAATGTACCATGGATAATTACTTCAATACTATGTTTAATATTGTACTAATATAAAACTTCGAATAAAAATAGTTTTAGAAAAAAAAAAAATCGGCAACCTTGAATCTATATGTTAGTGTCAGGGGGCTCTATTTACTATCATCAGCGCATTGAGCACTAATGATAGCAACTAGGCTCACAGGAAGTATTAATTAACACTTACCCCTTCGGCAAGGTCCCACGACGGTCAGCGAGCCTTTCGCTGACATCATTCGGCAATGCAGTCCTGGCGCATGTCCAGTAGATGCCTTTTGGGACTTTGAAAATTTCAAGTCTCAAAAGGCAAAATTACTGCGCATGCGCCGGAATAAGAGCCAGACGTGTGCCCGGTCAGGTAAGTTTTAAAGCTTCATTTTCTATTTTTTTGTTGTTTTTTTTAAACTTAATAGGTTTATTAGATAACATTTTATTACGATTAGTTAATATTTTTTTTTTTTAACTTATATTTTAATGTTTTTTTTTTTTTTACTTTACTGTATTTCAGCGGTCTCCTGACATGTACCCCCCTCTCCCCCCCTAATAACAGCTATTAGGGGGATGAAAAGGGGTTTACATGGGGAACCGCTGGAATACCCTAAAAAAAAAAATGAGCAAAAAAAAAAAAAATGAGCAAAAAAATAAAAAAAATTAAAAATGTGAAAATTCAAAAAGGGGTGTGGCTTCGTGGCAATGTGATTTGGACTGACAAGGAGGAAGATGGTCCTGGCCTGTGCTGCATTAGGAAAGCAGGTGGGAATGGTGAATGGGACACTACAAATACAAGAGTGCTTATGCACTGACACAGGCTCTGTACATTGTGTAATGTGCTCTACTAATGCATTGTATACTGCTATTACCATTAGATCTGATCCTTCAATATGAAACTGCTATTTTACTGTGTGAAAGAAGTAACTTATAAATCACCTATAAAAAAAATATCAGAACAGGACTTGTTACAGCCAATAACCAATTAATTCCTTAATGAAGAGTTTTTTTTCAACTCAAATCTATATTATAACGTCCTTCTTTCCCAGAGAACCTTACTGGACGTCTTACATGTCCTGGCAGTCAGATAGTACGACCGTATTATCAGTATTGTCATTTTACATATGTTTTATATTTTAACAGTGCATCATATTAAGCAGCTCTTCACAATTTTACACACATCAACCTCTGCCACATTACAGTCTAATTCCCTAACAAACAAGCACACATACACACATACACACGCTAGGGGTAAGAGCTTGGGCAGGACGCGGCGGAGCTTATTTGCCACGTTTTCGGGCTCCAAAACGTTTGCAGCTATGATAATATACCTCACATGTATTACACGCATTGGAAACCCCCCTTTCAAAATCCTGCGTTTGCCACTGCGTTATTGCTCTCATCGCCATGGTTTCCCTGGCAATGATAGCTTTGTAAATATGAACTTCTTCAATTTCATATGATAAAGCCCGTTTTCACACAAAAACGGGCTTTATCATATGAAATTGATCTTTGTAAATAGAGCCCATAGTTTTGGGAAGGCAGAGCCCATGATAGAGAGTGTCTATACACAATTTTTTTTTGTGTTAGAAAGATAATATTACATGGGAGTGCTTTTGAAGGGAGGGTGAAAATTAGAGTTCATTTACAATTTAGGAAAATCTGCCTATTAGAGAGATAGCAGATTTCATAGCATTGCGATTTTTCAAGTGAGAGCCCTCTGCTGGGTGCACTGAGAATGGCTTCACATGAGAGGAGCACAGAGATTTTCCTCTGTGTGCTGAAGGAGAAGTCAGCCATATTACCTTCTCCTGGTGGGCTTGGGGGGGGGGGAGTGTTTTGGGGTTGAGGGGGACACAGAGTGAAATCTTCAGCTTTCACTTTGCTGTAATAAAAGAGTTAATAGCTCTCCCCCCAGTGACATCATCATTTTTTTTATTAACTGTGCACTGTGCAAAAACTGCAGAGTAAACCATACAGGTTATAACATTGTAGGCTTAGAAAAAAAACAAGAAAAAACCAAAAGACATTGTCATACAATAGTTACATAGCAGTTTACATGTTGATACATATATTTTTTGGACTTCTTATCTTTGCCTTGCCTGTTACAAATCTTTACAATCAAATGAATAGCATATCAATTCTACATGTCTTTATCTTATCTTTCTGCTTATAAGGTAATAGGTGGATCCCTATCTACTTCTCTAGTAAGGTACCAGCTGGTCTGGCTAAAGCTACTGTATTATTTCCTTTTAATCGTTATAGATATGGTCTCAATATATGATTCCCATGTATTGAAAAATTGCTCAGTAAGGTGTTTAGTGTTTTTTCCTACTGCGCAGGTGTAGTACATTTTTTATGTTATCCACGTATATTTTCCTTACGTAGATTGCGTAAATGTAGTCTGAAAGAGCAGATAGAATACTATGGGTTGCACAAGTGAGGACAATTCAGCAGCCACCGATCGTGAGCCACCACCACAGCATAAATCTCTTTTAACCTGTTTAACATTTACTTAATAAATTGATTGAGCAGCTTCCATTCTGGTTTTATTCTGTTTGTGGGCATGTCTGGGATCAGTTGCTGACAGGGAGAGCTGATCCACAGCAGCCATTTTGGAGACTTTAAGGGGTGTCTCCTAGGTAAGTTGGCTCTCAATTTATAAACATATATATGGGACCCAATACTGGGACTCTCATTGTTAGAGTTAGGACCACCATATACAGAAAGGCCTTGACGGTGGCTGGTGGCTTATCCCATATTTGTAGAAATATGCGTAACGAACATTTCTGTGTTTTATTTTACAGATAGAACAGTATAGTTTGTTACTGGTTTATGGCAGTGTGCTGGGGCAATTTTTCCCTTTGTTTCTGTGGCTAGCAGATTAACCCCCTGCCTTTCATGCACCTGTTTAACATTTACTTAATAAATTGATTAAGCAGCTTCCATTCTGGTTTTAAATCTCTTTTAGGCAAGCTCCCAATGGTTCCCAGCACTTCAATATCTTCAGTGCCAAGCGCCAGAGGACCAGAAGAGGGGGCAATGCAGGTGCACGCAGGTACAGACCCATCACCAGGTCAAAAAAGACCTAATATTCAATCTGTCTCAAAGACAATAAACAACAGCAGAAATGCAGGTCCTGAAAGCACCGTCATTCGTTCCTACCGTTGCTTTTAAACCATTGGACTGGAAGATTGACCACCATTGTTTGTTATGCCAACTTAAGCTTAAGGAAGATAAACCAACCGTAAAGTCTGATTTCCCACCACAATATCTACAATTAAAACCCAAATATGGCTTCAATCCGCAAACCCATGGGGCCAAATTCAGAGCTACATCAGCTACCGTATTTATGCTAAACGAAGACGTAAAAACGCTATTTTGTTGGTGCTGCGCATGCGCACGGCAGATGTTACGACCCGTACCAGCCTAGTATCAACAGTGTAACTACGGACTATGGGGTGTGCCAGCCACACGACACCCGTAATTACGATTCGGAGGCGGGTGAGCCATGTAAATCGTACAGTTTGGGCGTGCTTAGGCGCGTAAATACGTGCAGCCATTACGGGCGACAGTAGTTACGCTTTGAAAAGTTAAGGCAGGGATTGGAAAGCGTAAAATGGCCAAAGTACGTGCGAGCGAGGGGGGTGCATAGTAAATACGCTACGGGTTGAAACGTAAATGGAACGTGGATCTGGATCCAGTCATAAAATCTGCTACAGAATTTACCAAATATTGCTGACTACAAGGGAGCAAGAGGCTCTACGTAACTTTATGCAATATAAGGCCATTGGGGTAGATCCAGAACTAGTTACACGAGCGAATTTACGCTAGCGGGTGACTTCAAACCGGCAGTTTGTATGTACTGCGCATGATGTTACGCCACGTAACTCTGAACGTACTTAGCATCAGCGTACCATCGGTGTAAATATGTATGAAGGGGCGGGTCTATCTTACGGCACCAATAATTACGCTTTGGAGGCGGAGGGAGGCATTTAAATCGTACAGTATGGGCGTGCTTAGACACATATATACGTGAAGCCTTTACGTACATCATTAGTCACGCTTTTAAAAGTTAAGGTAGGGTTTGGCAAGCGTAAAACGGTCAAAGTACGTACGGCCGAGGGGAGTGACAAGGGGAGTGAATAATAAATACGCTAGCGTTGAAACGTAATGGAAACGTAGGTCAGGATCTGGACCATTGTCATCCACCTAGTGGATAAGTGGGGAGCCATTGTAATTCAAGACACTATCAAATATACCCAAGAAATTCACAAACAACTCAGCAGTACTACTACATATATGAAATTGTCCAAGGACCCTACCTGTGCACACAAAAAAGAATTGTAGATCAATCTTCAGTACATAGGTGGTGCAATAGGCAAAGGCTTAAGCTAGAGGAGGGGGCATTTTTCAAAAGAAAAGGTGTAATAGAACACAAGGGCATGAATATAAACTGGAGGGTGGCAGATTCAAAGGAAATGCGTGGAAAAATTACTTCACTGAAAGGGTGATAGATAAGTGGAATATTCTCCCATCTGAGGTGGTTGAGGCCAATACAGTAGAACAGTGTAAACATGCTTGGGATAAATATAAGGGTATCCTAAATTGTAAACCAAATTGAGGGTAAATAGGTCTAGGGTCAGTATAGTTTTCAATAAACAAATGGGCAGACTAGATGGGCCATGTGGCTCTTATCTGCCGTCACTTTCTATGTTTCTATGTTCTATGTAAGTCAAGAAGCTCCAGTGATACCTATTATATATACTGTGCCAAAGTTACACAAGGATGCCTCAAATCCACTTGGCAGGTCCATAACCTCGGCCAGAGAGTCACTCTGTCATTCCACAGCATGATATTTGGATCCTTATTTTACAATCATGTATCCAGAACTCCCAACTTTTCTAAAAGACACAGTAAAATTGTTGAATAAATAAAAAAACCTTACCAGCGTTCCCTTCTAACTCTGCTCTGCACAGTGAAGCCTTTACACTAGCATAACGCATAAATAAAGGGCTTTTGGCCACACATAACCTCATCAATAACAATGATCACTACCACAGAGATATTCATTCAACTTCTTAAACCTATACATAGGTTATGAAGTACGCCCCCCACCCAATGAACCTCAAGGAATTCAAAAAGAAAAGCTATACATTAAAATAGCACTGCTGAGCTTAGCAGCATACAGTGAATAATTGAATATAATATAGCCGATGAGTTGTGGGTCCCCGTTTCAAACAGCCCTATTTTGATAGGGTCGTTCTCTCCCAGCCAGTTCCGAACTGGCTTGGATATTGATTGCTTATGCCTCGATGAGGCATAGCAATCGATTCCTAGAGCACTGAACACGGTGCTTCGATAGGTAAGTAAAAAAAAACTTCCATTTCACTAATTCTAACCTTAACCCTCTCTTCCCCACAGCCTGACACTAACCCTCCCTTCTCCCTAGCCTGACCCTAACCCTCCCCTTTTTGCTAGCCTGACCCTAACCCTCCCTTCTCTCTAGCGTGACCATAACCCTCCTTTCTCTCTAACCTGACCCTAACCCTACCTTCTCCCTAGCCTCACCCTAACCCTCACTTCTCTCTAGCCTGACCCTAACTTTCACTTCTCTCTAGTCTGACCCTAACCCTAACCCTCCCTTCGCCCTAGCCTGACCCTAACCCTCTTTTCTCTATTGCCTAACCCTAAGACCCCCCCTTCCCGCAGCCTGACGCTAACCCTCCCTTCCTAAGGGCCTAATCCTAACCCCCCTCCTCCAACACTAAAAGTCCCCGGAGAGGTAACTCACCTCTCTGCAGCTGTCAGCAGCGGCGGGTCTGCAGAGAAAAATGAATGGCTGAGTATGCCGATTGGCCCATTCAGCCATTCATAGAAAAATAATTGAAAACTGCTGCCATTCGAAATATAGACAGCCAAAAAGGACATTTCGGCTCTCTCTATTTCTATAAGCAGCCATTCGGACTGGGGACTCGCAACGAGCTGATGGACGTATGGAAGCTACAACAAACTGATCTCACAGATATTTAAATATGCTAATTCTAGTAATCAAACAATGATGAAATACATCAGTTGCACACACATAGAAAGTTGGTCACATGGAAATGTCATTTTTGTAAGAACGTGTCTGTGCTCTTGGCCGATCACGAGAGGAGCTGCGGAGGAGGAGCATGTGCAGCAATTCCAGACACGACCATTTTGCATATGAGTGAGAGAACAGTGACCGTGGATCATGGTGATCCACTTGCAGATTATCTTAGCACTAAGGGCAGGTTACCAAATGTTCCTGTAGCATATGAAGGGATTCACTTATTCTTCTTTGAATGGTCGGATGACGTTATATACACCCCTTCCAGCAATGAAAGAAAAACTCTACTTTTCTATCCTTTTCCAGAAATGTTTCTATCCAATCAATTTTGAATAAAAAAAATTATTTTTAGATGAGTAACTAAATAAGTTTTCACAAAGCCTTTTACTTGTAACCAAAACCTTCTTATCATTGCACATTCCCACAAACAATGATACACATGTGCCATCTAATCAGTCTTTCAAAATACTTTGGCTATGACTGTCAATCAATCAATCCTCTACTAAGTTTTGAGTCATTTGGGGTTGTATTCAGGATCCGTTTTCACGGCGAGATGTGCGCGTATTTTTGCAAATGGATGAACTGCGCATGTGTAGTAATTTTTTGTACGCAGTCTACGTTGATTATCCGCTCGTAAGTCCAGTAGGCACGGACCTTTGAATTGCACGCGGGTACGTACGCACGGATCTCCATCGTAAAAATACGTACGTGAAAATTGAAATAAAAATGGGTGGGGGAGGCATTTTAATGCAGGAATGTGGGCGCGGCTATCATGAATCGCATGCACGGAGGACACATACGCACGCAACTGCATACGGAAAGATACAAGTGGTCTATGGAGGTGAAAGTGTACGAGAGCACGGATTTGCAAGGGGAGTGTCAGGGGTTTTGGTGGGTGTTCCCAGCTACATGCGTGCGTTTATTTGCGTTTGCGATTGCAAACGCATCTCTGAATACGGCCCTTGGTGAGAAAGTAAGGGTGGTTCTATGTTTTCATTTGGTACCCGCATAAAAAAGATCTTCTCTAATTCCTATAGTTTGTAGCTCTGCATTGTACTAAACAGAAAGGCAGCCGACTGCGATAACAAACAGTTAAAAGTTATAAAGAGAGAAAAAAAAGTGAAAAAATTATGAAAATGTACTTTTCTGGCCCCTGGTTTGTGTTGTTTTAGTAATCTGACGTTACAATTGTTTGTGCAATATGTGACCTGAAATTTCACATGCTTTTTTGGCCCCCTTCACTTTAGCATAAACAATATGATCCAATCTGGATCCCAAATTTACATTTAACCATTTCAAATAATAATACCAATTCATGAATTCATTTAATTTTGACCCACAAAGAATCATCTGCTGTCTTGAGTTGTCTCTTTTCATGGGTGAAGTGGCATGGTTGGTGGGAACCACACCACACATGGGAAGTTTAAGTATTTGGTAACAAATGTACAATACACCTGCAATCCCTAACAATTTTATAAATGTATAATATTTAATAAATCCATAAAATACCCCACATGTATTATAGAATATCCCATTCCCAGATACAAAATATACCCCACATGTATTATAGACTATCCCATTCCCACATCCAAAATATACCCCACATGTATTATAGACTATCACATTCCCACATCCAAAATATACCCCACATGTATTATGGTATATCCCATTCCCAGATCCATAATGTACCCCACGTGTATTATAGTATATCCCATATATAGATCCATAATATACCCCAAATATATTATAGAATATCCCATTCCCAGATCCATAATATACCTCACATGTATTATAGTATATCCCATTCCCAGATCTAAAATATACCTCACATGTATTATATAATATTCAATTTCCAGACTCAAAATATACCCCTCATATATTACAGAATATTCCATTCCCAGATCCATAATATACACCACATGTATTATAGTATATCCCATCCCCAGATCCAAAATATACCCCACATGTGTTATAGAATATCCCATTTTCAGATCCATAATATATCCCACAAGTATTATAGTATAATCCATTTATCACAACCCACGGCAGACGCTGCACTTACCTATGCTTTGGCCCCCTGAGAACTGCCATCTCCCGCTGTGCAGCAACTGCGGTCCGTCGGAGGCTGTCACTGAAACAGTGACAGCCCTGTGCCTGTTTACCAGTATTACTGCAGCGTTTGCTCACATGGAATTCTGGCGGCAAACCAGCAGTACTTCGATCCATGGGCGCGGCCATCTTGGATGGATCAGGTGATCGCACTTCTCCAATGGTGTTCCTGCTCTCCAGACCTCCAGCCAATCGGTGCACAGGGCGCACTATTTAAACCCTGTGCACTGGTCCATCAGTGCCAGAACAACTAGGTCTCCTAGGTGCCTGGTACTCCTGCATTCCACTCCTGCGATCCAGTTCTGCGTTCCAGTCCTGTGTTCCAGTCCTGTTCCAAGTCTCGTGGTCCAGTCCAGTGGTCCAGTCCTGTTCCAAGTCTCGTGGTCCAGTCCAGTGGTCCAGTCCTGTTCCAAGTCTCGTGGTCCAGTCCAGTGGTCCAGTCCTGTTCCAAGTCTCGTGGTCCAGTCCAGTGGTCCAGTCCTGTTCCAAGTCTCGTGGTCCAGTCCAGTGGTCCAGTCCTGTTCCAAGTCTCGTGGTCCAGTCCAGTGGTCCAGTCCTGTTCCAAGTCTCGTGGTCCAGTCCAGTGGTCCAGTCCTGTTCCAAGTCTCGTGGTCCAGTCCAGTGGTCCAGTCCTGTTCCAAGTCTCGTGGTCCAGTCCAGTGGTCCAGTCCTGTTCCAAGTCTCGTGGTCCAGTCCAGTGGTCCAGTCCTGTCGGTCCAATCCAGTGGTCCCGTCCTGTCGTGCAACCTGGTGTCCGAGCTCAAGCAGTATCCAGCTAGCAATCCAGTCCTAGGGTCCAGTCCTGAGGTCCAGTCCTGAGGTCCGGTCCCAAGGTCCAATCCGGAGTTCCAGTCCTGCGTGTCAATCGAGGAACCCCAGCTGCCTCCAGTACCATCTACTCCGGTCCTGCTATCTGCTATCCAGCTGTCAAACACCTACAACGACTACTTTTACCAACTACCACTTGGACTCTCTACCAACCATTGTGTATCCAAGGAACCACTTGGCAACCAAGGACTTTCATTACAGTTCTATCTCTGAAACATTTGCCATGAACTCATATTTTCAGTGACTGTTTATTACGGACTCATACTTTCATCCAATATTCCTGTATGCTTCCTACTGTTATTAAACCCGCTCATTTCCACTTCAAATCAGCGCAGTTGTCTCAGTCCCTGAAACCCGGAACCGATCCCCAACACTCACGAAACGTGACACCATTCCCAGATCCATAATATATCCCACAAGTATTATAGAATATCCCATTCCCAGATCAATAATATATCCCACAAGTATTATAGAAAATCCTACTCCCAGATCCATAATATACTCCACAGGTTTTATAGAATATCCCATTCCCAGATCCATAATATACCCCACATGTATTATAGTATATACCATTCCCACATACATAATATACCCCTCATGTATTATAGAATATCCCATTCCCAGATCCATAATATACTCCACAGGTTTTATAGAATATCCCATTCCCAGATCCATAATATATCGCACAAGTATTATAGAATATCCCATTCCCAGATCCATAATATATCCCACAAGTATTATAGTATAATCCATTCCCAGATCCATAATATATCCCACAAGTATTATAGAATATCCCATTCCCAGATCCCTAATATACCCGACAAGCATTACAGTATATCTTATTCCCAGATCCATAATATACCCCACAAGTATTATAAAATATCCCATTTCCAGATCCAAAATATACCACACATGTATTATACAATATCCCATCCCCAGATCCATAATATACTTCACATGTATTATAGTATATCCCATTCCCAGATCCATAGTATACCCCACATGTATTATAGTATATCCCATTCCCAGATCCATAATATACCCCATGTTTTATAGAATATCCCATTCTCAGATCCATAATATACCCCACAAGTCTTATATAATATCCCATTCCCACATCCATAATATACCCCACATGCATTATAGTATATCCCATTCCCTGATCCATAATATACCCCACATCTATTATAGAACATACTTTTTCTACATCCATAATATACCCCACATGTATTATAGTATATCTCATTCCCAGATCCATAATACACCCTACAGGAATTATAATATATTCCATTCCCAGATCCATAATGTACCTCACATGTATTATAGTATATCCCATTTTCAGATTCATAATATACCCCACATGTATTATAGTATATCTCATCCCCAGATCCATAATATACCCTACAAGTATTATAGAATATCCCATTCCCAGATCCATAATATATCCCACAAGTGTTACAGTATATCCCATTCCCAGATCCATAATATACCCCACATGTATTATAGGATATCCCATTCCTACATCCTTAATATTCCCCACATGTATTATAGTGTATCCCATTCCCAGATCCAAAATATACCCCACAAGTATTATAGAATATACCATCCCTACATCCATAATATACCCCACATGTATTATAGTATATCCCATTCCCAGATCCATAATATACGCCACATGTATTATAGTATTATAGTATATCTCATTCCCAGATCGATAATATACCCCACATGCATTATAGAATATACTTTTTCTACATGCATAATATATCCCACATGTGTTATAGTATATCCCATTCCCAAATCCATAACACACCCTACATGAATTATAGTATATCCCATTCCCAGATTCATAATGTACCTCACATGTATTATAGTATATCCAATTTTCAGATCCATAATATACCCCACATGTATTATAGAATATCCCATCCTCAGATCCATAATATACCCCACATGTATTATAGAATATCCCATTCCTACATCCATAATATTCCCCACATGTATTATAGTGTATCCCGTTCCCAGATCCAAAATGTACCCCACATGTATTATAGTGTATCCCATTCCAGATCCATAATATACGCCACATGTATTATAGTATTATAGTATATCCCATTCCCAGATCCATAATATACCCCACATGTATTATAGAATATCCTTTTTCCACATCCATAATATACCTCACATGTATTATAGTGTATCCCATTCCCAGATCCAAAATATACCCCACAAGTATTATAGAATAGACCATTCCTACATCCATAATATACCCCACATGTATTATAGTATATCCCATTCCCAAATCCATAATATACACCACATGTATTGTAGAATATCCTATTTCCACTTCCATAATATACCCCACATGTATTATAGTATATCACATTCCCACATCCATAATATATCCCACATGTATTATAGTATATCCTATTCCCAGATCCAAAATATACCCCACAAGTATTATAGAATATCACATTCCCACATCCATAATATATCCCACATGTATTATAGTATATACCATTACCAGATCCATAATATGCCCCACATGTATTATAGTATATCCCATTCCCACATCCATAATATACCCAACATGTATTATAGAATATCCCTTTTCCACATCCATAATATACCCCACATGTATTATATTATATACCATTCCCACATACATAATATACCCCACATGTCTTATTGTATATCCCATTCCCATATCCATAATATACCCCTCATGTATTATAGAATATCCCATTCCCAGATCCATAATATACCCCACATGTATTATAGTATACCCCTTTCCCACATCCATAATATACCCCACATGTATTATAGAATATCCTTTTTTCACATTCATAATATACCCCACATGTATTATAGTATATCCGATTCCCAGATCCAAAATATACAACACATGCATTATAGTATATCTCATTCTCAGATTCATAATATACGCAACATGTATTATAGTATATCCCATTCCCAGATCCATAATATACCCTACATGTATTATAGAATATCCCATTCCCAGATCCATAATATACCCCACAAGTGTTACAGTATATCCCATTCCCAGATCCATAAAATACCCCACATGTATTAGAGGATATCCCATTCCTACATCCATAATATTCCCCACATGTATTATAGTGTATCCCGTTCCCAAATCCAAAATGTACCCCACATGTTTTATAGTGTATCCCATTCCAGATCCATAATATACCCCACATGTATTATAGTATATCCCATTCTTAGATCCATAATATACCCCACATGTTTTATAGAATATCCTATTTCCACATCCATAATATACCCCACATGTATTATAGTGTAACCCATTCCCAGATCCAAAATATACCCCACAAGTATTATAGTATATACCATTCCCACATACATAATATACCCCACATGTATTATAGTATATCCCATTCCCACATTCATAATATACCCCACATGTATTATAGTATATACCATTCCCACATGCATAATATACCCCACATGTATTATAGAATATCCCATTTCCACATCCATAATATACCCCACATGAATGATAGAATATCCCATTCCCACATCCATAATATACCCCACATGTATTATAGTATACTCTTTTCCCACATCCATAATATACCCCACAAGTATTATAGAATATCCTTTTTCCACATTCATAATATACCCCACATGTATTATAGTATATCCTTTTTTCACATTCATAATATACCCCACATGTATTATAGTATATCCGATTCCCAGATCCAAAATATACCCCACATGTATTATAGTATATCCCATTCTCAGATCCATAATATACCCCACATGTATTATAGTATATCCCATTCCCAGATCCATAATATACCCCATATGTATTATAGAATTTTCCATTCCCAGATCCATAATATACCCTACATGAATTATAGTATATCCCATTCCCAGATCCATAATATACCCTACATGAAATATAGTATATCCCATTCCCGGATCCAAAATATACCCCAAATGTATTATAGTATATCCCATTCTCAGATCCATAATGTACCCCACAAGTATTATAGAATATCCCATTCCCAGATCCATAATATATCCCACATGTATTATAGAATATCCCATTTCCACATCCATAATATACCCCACATGTATTATAGTATACCCCTTTCCCAGATCCATAATATACCCCACATGTATTATAGAATATTCTTTTTCCACATTCATAATATACCCCACATGTATTATAGTATATCCCATTCCCAGATCCATAATATACCCACATGTATTATAGTATATCCCATTCCCAGATCCATAATGTACCTCACATGTATTATAGTATATCCCATTCCCAGATCTATAATGTACCTCACATGTATTATAGAATATCCCATTCCCAGATCCATAATATACCCCACATGTATTATAGAATATCCCATTCCCAGATCTATAATGTACCTCACATGTATTATAGTATATCCCATGCCCAGATCCATAATTTACCTCACATGTATTATAGAATATACCATTCTCAGATCCATAATATACCCCACATGTATTATAGAATATCCCATTCTCAGATCCATAATGTACCTCACATGTATTATAGAATATCCCATTCTCAGATTCATAATATATCCCACATGTATTATAGAATATCCCATTCCCACATCCATAATATACCCCACATGTATTACAAATATTGGTTACCCGCTTAAACAAAAATATTTCTTCTCCGCTGTCCCCTCTTACTTCTTTCCACGACAATAAAGACTTCCCACCAGGCCTCCCATCTGGGGCGCTACGCGCCTGGTCAGAGAGGAGGTTGCTACGCATCGACCAGTTGCTGGATCGCGGGAAGCTCCGCACCTTTCCAGATTTGCAGGCGACCTGGGATCTCCCAAGGCAAGAATACTGGCATTATATTCAGCTAAGTCACTTTCTCATGTCCAAAGGTCTGAAGAATTTTGGGAGACTGAAGACTCCTTTTGAGAATCTCTGCTCTACGCAGCAAGCGCCATCTCACACTATTTCCGCTATTTATGGCCTGCTCCTAGACGATCTATACACACAATTGCCTAAATTCACGGAAGCTTGGGATAA
>WWET01003542.1:137439-147778 GCA_011038615.1 Limnodynastes dumerilii | reverse complement strand
AAATACGCTACGCGAGGAAACGTATTGCAGGCGGAGTTCTGGATCTACCCCTAAGTCTGTACTGTATTTTGTACGGTGCTGCGGACACATTGTGGCGCCTTATAACTAAACAATAATAATAAAATTCTTCGTATTCGAATGCCGATATATTCAGTGTCTGAAAACTGTACCCAACCCCTGGGCTGGCAGGGTCCGCAGACCTGCTTTAACAGCAGGCCGATGCGCAGGAAAGTCCTACCCTGCTAATGTTCAGTTGTGAGCAGCAAGTTGCTGCTGCAGATGCATAGGTTACTTACCAGCGGGCCCCAGCAGCTCCAAGTTCGGGACACTAGCCCTGGCTGTCTCCCCCCTGATGGCAGCCCTGCCCTTAGGCATCACTTTGACGGATTATTACCAATTTTAATGGGCATTACTGTTAATGATGGTCGTTTTATTGGTAATTACTGCATCTTATGCAGCCTTCGATTAAGTTAATTTAACTTAATTGCCAACTAACATATCACTGCCATTCACTTTAGATCTGGTGTGTGTGTCATCACTGTCATCTGACGCCCATCAAAAGTCAATAGAAAATATTGCTTACACATTAGATATTACCAGACATTAACTTAACAATTGAACATTTGACCTTGTTGGACATTAACTCGGTTATGTAACATTTTGCTGCATTAGGATTAATGCGCTATAGTACCTTGTATAGTTATTTACATTTTTTTTTATTGTGAAGTAAAATACATTGAACATTTTATTACAATTTATGCAGTTTGCAATAATATAAATATATTTAAAATATAAATATAATTATATAACTAACAATTTGCATATTGATTTACAGCCATATGCAAGCACTGCTCTGATTTCCCTGGAAATTATCACACTAAGCCAAGCTCTTATATACGATCCAGTATCCCGCATGCACAGCGTTACGTGTGGAAGACTTAAGGAAGGGTCCAGGGCACGGAAATGCTTTCCACATGCAGGAATGTCAGCGAGAGTGCCCACTACATTACTGTGTGCAAATTCCACACGCTAGCCTCTACAACGGAAGGTAACGTGTGGAATCTGCAATTAGATCTGGATGGTCCAGTGTTCTTAACTTTAAAACAGAGAGAATAACATTAGACATTAGAGTGTGCCATAAGCTTGTGTGAACTGCACAAAGAAATGTATTCTGTAGGTTTATATAGGAGACTGGGCAGCGTACAAGCTGTGGATGACACAGTCAGCAGATAGCATAGGTCTTATAGTACATACTGTGGAATAAAGAAAATGACTGCTATATTCTGTGTGCTATAGTGAAGTGCGTTCGTATAATAGGGTTTTACTTATTTGCACTCTTTCATAGCAATAAATACAATTTTCTGAATTTACTGAGATAAGCATAATTATGTAGACTCATTTACTAGGGGGACCTGCATTACATCAAGTAACAACGGACCTGACCCAGAGATAAGGGTTAAAGGGATTTAGATATCCAACAACTTGAATGCAGGAGAACACGGCAACCCCCCCTGCTCTCATACATGCATATGCTGGATCCATGCCCAGGACATTAGCTTAAGAATTCCGCACCATACCATGTGTTTCTTGGGCCTAATCCAGACTTAAAGCTATTTTACGTACACAAGCAGGGGCGGCCCTAGGTTTTGTGGGGCCCAGGACAGTGCCGCCGAGTTCATCATCCTGGCGGCTCTGTACTGGCTGCCGCGCGGGACCTTTACTTCCCGGACACTGTAATCACATACACAGTGCCCTCACCGCTGCGTCCAGGCACTGTGTATGTGTTGCTATGGCAACATAGCGCCGTTATCACGCCGATGAACTCGGCGGCACTGCACTGGCTGCTGCGGCCGAGCGCGGACTTTACTTCACGTTTACAGTCCAGTGGCAGTTGATGGTGCGGTGTAGGCGCGGGGCCCCCTAAGGACACCTGACCCGCGGTGCCCTAGGCGGCCGCCTATACCGACTATGCCATGGGCCACCTCTGTACACAAGCGTGCCTAAGTTACACATTACTAAGGATAATGCACTCCCCCTGACACCCCCCTTGCATGCACATCACTTAGATGAATTACGAGTTCAGAACCCTGCCCTTAAAATTTCCTTGCATCTCTCTGGTTGAGTTGCGAGTCCACAGTCAGAATGGCTTCTTTTAGACCCACCGCTGCTGACAGCTCCGGGTGAGGTGAGTAAGTGTTAGGAAGGAGGAGGGGTTAGGGTTAGGCTCTAAGGAAGGGAGGGTAGGGTTAGGGCTATAGAAGGGGAAGGGTAGGGTCAGGCTGTGGGGATGGGGGGTGTTAGGGTCAGGCTAGGGAGAAAGGAGGGTTAGGGTTAGAATTAGTGAAAGGGTAGTTTTTTTTACTTACCTATCAGAACACCGTGTTCGGTGCTCTGGGGATCGATTGCTATGCCTCATCGAGGCATAAGCAATCAATATCCCAGCCAGTTCTGGCTGGAAGTGAACGTCCCTATCGAAATAGGGCCGTTCAAAGCAGGGACCCACACCCCTCTGGTCGTATTGCCTTGTCATATGTAAGTGAATAACCCAGCCCATACTGTAGAATATAAATGCCTGCATCCACCCACAATGCATATAATCGGTATGCGTAGTGATGTCACGCCCTATCGTATGGAGTTTCGAACAAGTTATGTGCAATCAGAGTTACAATGGGTTACAATGAGTAGCATGCACAGTGCGTTCCCACAGCCAGACTGCAGAAATTGGCTGTCGTTATTAAGTCTGGATCAGGCCCCTTGTAGGCACGGTGAGTGGGTCAGCTGTCCATGATGAGGTAGGCTGATGAGTAACTGCCATGTGCATACAAGCGCAGAACACACGCGAGAAACGCATTCATTGTCTCTTTGCGTTATCCTCTTATTATATATGAGTAACATAGGTGAGTGCTTAGGCATGTATAGAAGGGAAATGGTATACAAGACATGGGCATCAGTAACAAGCGTTTCAGTAGAAGAGTAAGGCCCGTATTCATCGTACAGGATGTATAATATATAAGACCGCATTTACGCGATCTACGTAAGAAAAAGATACGTAGATTACGTTAAAAAATGACAACGCATGCGCAGCAGTAAAAATCGCTAAACACCGGGCGTATATGTTATACATTTGGTACTCTGAATACAGGCCTAAAAAAGAGAACTGGTTATGTAGCTACTGGACACCGTATAATAAAGGCACCCGTAACAGGTGCGTTTGGGCGAGAAGCTGCTGTAGCTACTGAGCCTCCACTTGACTGCCGTGACTTGTAGAAATAATATGGCATTTAATCCCTCTCGTATTCCAAGACAAGGGATTTCTAATTAAGAGGACTTACACTGTGTCTCTCTCTCCATTTGCCTAATGAGGAGGGAAGGACTGCAGATGAAATGCCAGGGCCCTTAATCCCCTTGTGCATTCTAATTAAGGTGGATAGAGGGAAGGGGGCTGCGGAGCTCGGCGGCCATGTAATTAAAGAACACGTGGCTGTTATTGGTACAGGATTAACAAACACACTATCTCTGTGTTCATTTTCGCCAGCAACAATTATGAAACCGAAGCCTATTATCGTGATTTTATCTCAACCCCGGAGAGTTTGCCATTTAGAGAAAGAAAAATTCTCATGACTGTTAAGACCAAAAACCTGATCAGCGGAATATAATGGTCACATTATAGCTGGAAACAAAAGCACTTATATGGGGCTACAGGGAGGAGTTATAGGGGCTGACCCTGACCGGAACGCAAGATGGCCGCAACCTGCACTCTGCAAGTCTGAACGCAAATAATGGTAGGACTATCCGGGATCATAACCGCGGATCTGGGTTCCTAGGCAAGTACGGCACATTGTGTCGGCAGGTAGTTTCCACAGCTGCAATTTTTATTTAGACATTGGGCCGTATTCAGAGAACCGTCCGCGAAAGGTTCGCAATTATACGCACGGACGTTGCAAGGCAACACCCATGACACCCCCCCTCACGCGGACGAGTTGACAGTGACTTACGAGTGCCTCGACCACCTTTATCTTTAAGTGTGCAGTTCCGTGCGTATAATACTTCCGTACGTGCGTATTTAACTAACCGCGCCCTGAAACGGTCATTTAAATGCCTCCACCCACCCACTTTCACGTATCTGTCTCCGGACGGATTATAACCACGCCCCTCCATACGTATTTTCTCAGGTGCGATTCACAAGTCCGTGCCTAATGGACTTCCGTGCGTAAAATCAACGTAGATAGCGTAAATTTAGTTACTACGGATGCGCAGTTCATCTGATCCTAAAGATACGCACGGAACTTCTCGCAAAAATGGTTCTCGAATACAGCCCGCTGATTCAGTTTAGCTTTCTAATAAAGAATATGTGTATATCGTAATGGGTACAATGTCGATTATTCCTATTTCAACAAGGTACCCGTTTCCAATGACGATAAAGTTAGGCTACTAGGAGGTGGTGTTTAGGGGTAGGCTGTGAAAAGGGGACGGTTAAGGTTAGGCTGCGGAATGGGGATGGTTAGGGTTAGAGTTAGGCTGTGGAAAGAGGAAATTTAAGGTTAGGCTGCGGGACAGGAATTCTTGAGGTTAGGCTGCAGAGAAGGGACAGTTAAGGTTAGGCTACCAGATGAGGATTGTTTAGGGTAAAGGTTAGGCTGCGGGGCGAGGATGGTTAGGATTTGGCTGTGGGGATGGTTAAGGTTAGGTTGTGGGACGGGGATGGTTAGAGTTAGGATCATTAAAATAGTACTTGTCGCCGTTGGAATCTTCAAACACACAACAGTTACAGGAACGACGCTGTATCACCGGGAACTGCTAAGAATTGACCATCATTGCATTACCGGAAAGTGATCTATCGAGATACAGATCATTGGAGCGGCAAACTACACCCGACTGTGTACATACACAGTGCAGCCAAACACAATGCAGCTACATTCCCTTCCCCCAGCGATCCCACAGCAATTGCACGGTGCTTTACTGTAATGTATAATGGAAATGGGGGTATGCTTTGTGCGAGCACTTCTGTGGCAATGTTAGTTTTTTAAACCACCATAATGTATAAGAAGAAATGTTTTATTGAAAAGGTTAAATGCTAACACAATGGTCCAAAATAGGTTGTGGAGTGTCAGCCATCAGCTGAACTTGAACTTAGTCTGTGTCCAGATCTGACTTGGGTTCAATTGTTGGAAAATGCCCTTAGTGTACATTAACTACATCCCTTTAGCCCTTCCCTCCCATGTAATGCCACTGTGAACGCAAGCCTTCGTGCAATGAAGTGAGTAACAGCGTATGCATCTTTTATGAGCATGCCAGTGCAACGCTAATCACTAGGGGCCTGATTCAGAGATACGATTTCCACGGCACTTAGGAGCGTATATTTAAGATCTTAGAAAATTCGCATTACTGCGCATGCGTAGTAATAGTGCAACGCCGTCTACGTAGCGGTTAGGAGTGTAAATTCGCTAAGAGCGTAAGTTTGAATCGCACGCAAGCACTTAAGATCTTAAGCGCTGCGAATCTTTAAGATCTTAAGGATTTGCATGGAAATGGGCGGGGGGAGGCAGGGAAATGAGGGAAAGTGGGCACGGGCAGACACTTAGGATCTTAAATGAACGCTACCACGTCACTTAAGATCCCAAATGACAGCGTATAGTTAGGGCGAGTCAATGGTGGTCTAAGTTTAAGATCCACCGCTGTTTGCAAGGGGAGTGACTCTTTATGCAGTGGGCTGGAACCTGCTAGGATCTTAACATTAGATGCGTATATTTGCGATCTTTTCGCAATCACATCTCTGAATCAGCCCCTAGGTCTGGATAAGTCCCATCATGTGTAGGGATAAGGCTCCATGAAGTAAAAGAATGAGGTATAAGGAGGAGCTATATTGATTAGCAGGAGGTTTTCTGGCATTTATAAGGTATAAAACAGGCCTGGCCAACCAAAGGCTTTCCAGGTGCTCTAAAACTATGACTCCCAGCATGCTTTGTAAGTTATCAACTATGTCTATGCAGTCAAAGCATGCTGGGACTCGTAGTTTCACAACACCTGGAGAGCCACAGGTTGAATTACTAGAAGTACTTGTTTGTTATATTATTTTCCTTGACATATCTCTATAAAGGAAGGAAACAATTAGAACACAAGGGCAGGTTTGTGTGATATCTCCGCCAACGGAGTTCCAATACCAATAGCCTAATATACCTCCCAACGGTCCTGATTCCAGTGGGACAGTCCCGTGACAGTGTCACTTTATAACTTATAGCGAGAGATCAGACTCCCCGGGACAAAGATGCTTTTTTTTTGTTTGTTTTTTGAGCCTGTGCCGCTGTATATGTGGCTAGGCTTTTTACACAATGGTACAGATAATACAAGGCTCGTACGGGTTCCCTGTAGGACCAATTCTGTTACTGTGAATAGAAATGACCTAACAGATTTGGTCCCACAGGGCTCCTGAGTGAACGCCAAACAGTTGGAATGCGAAAGTCTGCAATAGTACACAGTTCATTACCCCACCTAAAATGTACATTGTAATAGTAACACAGAGGTCTGGATAGAGCACACTGTGTTCCGATCGAGTAGCATGCATTTTGCACAGATCACAAAAATGGATGAGATAATGATGTTTAGGGTCTGGTCCAATGAAGGAAACATTACTTCATTGAAAGGGTAGTTGATATGTGGTACAATCTCACATCAAAGGTGGTAGAGGCAAAGAATAATTTAAACATGCTTGAGAGAAACATTAGTTTCAAAAATTTCTGGGCCAGATTCAATTGCCGGCGGTATTTTAAAAAATATTGCGTCGGAAAAAGTACGACGCCTTCGCCGGCAATTGAACGATAAAAATTTGCATATTCAATTTTTTATTTAATGCTGCGCAAAAAGAGCAGGCAGCGAAGGGGAAATTTAACGGGAAAAAAAAAACCTTTTTTAAACGTCACAAATGCCAGGTTATTGGCCAGTGTCTAAAATATCGTTCCCACGAAACAGGGCAGCGTTAAAAATCCGCACCTCTCATAGGGGCGAATTTTTTATTAATGCTATTGGTAAAAAAATGGCGTATTTTTAACGCTGCAAAATAATTGAATAGCAAAAAAAATAGCGCCCGTTATTTTGCAAAAAATAGCGTTAAAAATACGCCAGCGAACGCTTTTAGCTCAATTGAATCGGGCCCTCTAAATCTTAACCAACACTGAGAATCAAACAGAGTCAGGACTATTATAGGTTTAACAAAAGAAACAATAAAAATAAACTAATAAACAAAAGACTGGGTAAACTGGATGCTTCAGGTGGCTCCTAATTGCCATCGTCTTCTGTTTTTCTGTGTTAGTGTACTTATTCGTCATACGGCTGTATTTATTGTGCTGACCTAAGTGGCCACATGGCTATATTTACTGGACATGGGACTGCATTAAGCTGTATTGATTAGCTGTTTATGGTGCTAAATGAGCTGGTCATATTGATTACTGGTAGGATTTACATTTAAAGAGTGGAAATAAGTGGAGCTGTAGAGCAGTTTATATTCCAAAATATGTGGATTTAAAGGAAATGATTATAAAACGCGAGTAACGGGCTATATGGTATTAGCGACTGGAAGACACCCCCCTTTGTGCCACATGTCAGGTCTAAGTACAGGACCTATTTCTGACACATCCGTTAGTACTTCATACTTCAAATTCAATACTCATTTTATGAAAGTGCTGCTGGAGTATTTTGCTGTGCTAAAATATTTCATATATACATAAAAAAATATTCCTGCAAATTATATTTTAAAAATAAAATTATAATTTTTTAAAAATAGTTTTACTGCATTTACATTGTGATTGGCGCACTCGCACTATTCATAACATTTTTTTCGAGTATACTTATACCAGGGGTCCCAAACCCTGTCCTCAAGGACCACTAACGGTCCATGTTTTTTAAATCTCCCTGCTGGAGGTGGGCTCATAACTGACAGTGACATTTTGAAAGCTCCACAGGTTATGCAGCGAGACCTACAAAACATGGACCGTTAGTGGTCCTTGAGAACAGGGTTGGGGACCCCTGTACTATACAGTCTGACTACCCTGCTGTAGAGCAACGTCTATGATCATGTAGCTGCATTGAGCTTGGCTGCTTTGCGCCCATACGCTACCTGCCATACTTGACTGCCACCCAGAGGTACTGGTGCGTGTGCCCTTGGAATGCACCCAGCCCACCTTCATATTCACTTGCATGTACGGCACACCTACACCTCTGGATTAAGTCCGTTGTGGCCACTCTAGACACAGGAGCAATGACACTTATGACAGAGGGGCGGGGTTTACTTTACAAGGGGGGCGTTCCCTCTTAGTCAGTTTACACTACAGGTATTTCCCTCTCTCTGTGTATCCTGCCTGACCTACATCCGTAATCATAGAAATCAGAGATGTGTATCCAGTCCTGAATGAGTTACATAAAAATTGTACATTTATTTAATACCATAACTAACATCAACTCCCTTGAGACCCCTCTTTTCCTCCCTTCTCCTCTTCGGGTTTGGTATAAAATATCAACAGGTCAAAATGTGGACAGTTGAGTATTGTGTATTTGTTTGTAACACCTGTAAAGTAAATGTAATGCAGACGGCTTATAGAAAACTTCAAACTACAGAAATGTAATGATAAATGTAATATATATTATCCTAACATAGGACCAGATGCAGCGTTACTAACGACACCATACTTACATGCAAAGTGTAAAAGTTGAGTGTCTGGAGGGGAGGGCGCATGCGATTTCACTCACGTAACAGCTATGGTTTAGAACTGAGTTCCGTATGATAGGATATACGTACAACAGGATGGTTCTTCCCCTCTGTCACCAAGGTGGGCTGGAAGGAGGGAGATGTAAATACAGTAGGGGCCGGTTTTAATACTCACACGCGGATCGTATGGACTGCTGATCCGCACTTCAGTGTTAAGGCAGCCTTATGGTAGCGTATCTGACATAAAGTCCGTACGAGAGAGGGAAATGACAGGGGAAGTTCACTCCCTTCTTCCATGCAGACTTTAACCCTCCCGCACACATGGGGGCAGCAAAATATTAGCACCAATATAATGCAGAAAGTTCCAACTTTGACAGGTTACCCGTTGTAAATGCTGAAGGTTACTTCCCCTGTATTTAGTGTTAGGGTTAGGCTGCCGGTTAAGGTTAGGTTGCTGGTTAGGGCTACGCTGTGATTTAGAGATAGGCTGCCAGTTAAGGTTAGGGTTATGGTTAGGCTGCAATTTGGGTTAGGCTGCCAATTAGGTTTATGGGTAGGCTTCTGGTTAGGGTTAGAGGGGTAGATCCAGAACTAAGCACGCTAGTGTATTTACGCTAGGCGCTGAAGTAAAAACGCTGTTTTGTATGTACTGCGCTTGCGGGCGGCAGATGTACGTACCAGGCTAGTATCAACAGTGTAACTACGGCATTTAAATCATACAGTATGGGTGTGCTTAGGCAGGTATGTACTTGAAGCCTTTAAGCACGTTAGTACTTACGCTGTGTAAAGTTAAGGTAGGGTTCGGCAAGCGTAAAACAGCTAAAGCGCATACGAGCGAGGGGAGTGCATAGAAAATACGCTACGCGATGAAACGGAATGGGAACGTAGGTCTGGATCTGGCCCAGAATTAGGATTTGGCTGTCGGAAATAGTAAATGTCACTGTTGCAATATTGGAATACGCAACAGTCAGAGAAACAACACTGTCTGATCGAGAAATTACAGCAGTCGCCATTTTATTTCCAGGATTTTATATGTCGCAACTGAGATCTTCAGAGCAGCGAACAACACCCCCAGAGACACACTTAAATCCAACACACAAGATGCAGCAAGATGGGAAACAGCCCCGACTGGAAGAAAGCATCTTTCACAATACACTGCACACACTATTGTTTATGGGCGAAGGCAAAGACTATGGGCCTGATCCAGACCTACGCCCGCCGTCGCTAGGACGGTGGGCGTAAGCGTAAGATCGTCTGAAAAGCCGATCTGCGCATGCGCCGGGCAGATGTTGACCGGCATAGCTACGGCAACGCCCGATCATCGATCCGTCTGTAGGAAAAGCGTAGGGACGCTGGAGGGGGCATCCCCCTAGCATCCCTACGTTAAGGTTAGTGAAGGTGGGCATGGGGAGGTATTATAATGAAGGAGGGAGGGCTTAGCGGTAGTACGTTTGTGTAAGGGTAGCCTTCAGCCGGTGTAAGCAATGGGAAATACGCCCGCACAGGGGGAGTGTCGGGGAGAGTGTACGCATTGGCGTAGGTCTGGATCAGGCCCTATGATACAATGATGTTTTTTTTTAAATATAAACAAATAAAATATATTAACTTAATTAATTGAGTTTGTTATATATATATATATAT
>WWET01003542.1:120335-134299 GCA_011038615.1 Limnodynastes dumerilii | reverse complement strand
GTGAGACGTAGCCCAAATCAGTGGCTCCAAAACGTGGCCCTCAAGTCTCCCCAACAGTGCATCTCCTTGGAGCATGAGTGTGTTCATTACTAATTCTTTAAAAGATCCACAGAAGGTATCATTATATCCCCTGTTCTGTAGGGAGATCTGGAAAACATGCACTGTTGGGCAGCCTTGAGGACAGAGTTTGGGAGCCACTGACCCAAATAAAAGGCAAAGCCATAATGTTCATATTTATAAAACAGTAATGCCAGTTTATCATTTTCATAGGACTAACCAGGTTTGTCCCTGGTATACAGGGTTGCTAGTAGATGGATAGCTTGCATTTAAGGAATATGAGCTCATTCCCCAAGACTTCTAATGAACATCATTAATGAGGGGGTGCTGAGTCAGGTGCCTCAGCAAAGTTGCAATGTGAAGGGGTGGGGGGCAGTGATTAAACATAAAGGACTGGATATTGATTCAATAGTAAGAAGCAAGCAGACCTCCAAGTGACTGCAGGTCGCTGTATAATTTTAATTACCATTAATGCGAGGGGAGACCATTCCTCTCACTCTCACAGCAGGACCCTACCTTAACACTTATGCAATGGCAAGGAAAATAGGGACGGTGCATAATTGAGGATCATACCTAGGAGCTTAGCCCAGCCCTACACTGTACGCTTTAAATATCTTCCCCTCTAACCATGTTGACATACTCTATGCATGATACCCCCACCCTGCCGCCTTCTAGCACGGAAATCTGGATCTTGAGGATCCAGATCGAAAATTATGCTGTATTTTAGTTCCATGTGCAAATTATAGTTATTTTCCTGTATACAAAAATTGCCAATTAATTTGCACCCCTCACATCTGTACCTGGTTTGCCCCGGATGTGCAGAGGAAATCAAGGTACCTGCATCCACTCTGTTTTTAAAAAAAAAAAAAAAATGCTGTTATTATGTCTTCCACTAATCCATCCAAATAACATGTGAACCATTAAAGCCATAACTACACCCATTTCTGGCCTGTTTCATTCACAGGATGAAAATTAAGATGTTTCTCCAAACTTGGAACACTTGGGAAGTATATTCTCGTAGAGACGGATAAATCCCAAGAGATGCATCGTGCAAACATTACAGTTGGACAGCCAACGTCACAGCACTTACACAGAACCACCACTATAATTTATCAAAACCGTAGTTTTTTTTCCCTTAAAATACTGCTTTGATCAGTCTCTTTTCTACCTCATTACAGAGTCAACATTAGGAGGGGACTGCCAGGACTGGAGCCCTGGGCCTGGAGAGAGAGGGGGGTGCTTGTTGACACTCACCTCAGCTCTCATACAGCTGAGATGAGAGACAGATAAGTCACTGTTAACAGTCTCCTACCGCAATGCATGCTGCTAAACAGCTGTACCAGGCTGCACACCATTATGCCGAAGCCAGGGAGGACGTCTTACAAACAAGCCTTCCCTGCACATCGGCTCGCTGTGAGGCGTTCATGCAGGTCTGCAGAACTCCACATATTAGAGATGTCATTGCACCAATGGGCTTTTGATAGCCATAACCAACCTTAACTATTCTGACTCTTGCTAATGTAACATGACAGCAATCCGGAAGTGTGAATCTGTACGCTGAGTGTATTCTTTACCTTGTAATATCAGTTTACACCCACTTGTGACTGCAATCTGGCCCCTGGGTCATTAGTATCATTGGACCGGCCTTCTGTGTGGATGAGGGGACACCACTGCCCGTGCACCCAAGGAATTAGAGCAGGGGTGTCAAACACAAGGCCCGCGGGCCAAATCCGGCCCGCCTACGTTCCATACACATTACATTATCATTTACAAGCCGTCCTCATCCATGGGTTGAAATTCTGGATAGAACGTAAGGGGTTTACATGCTTTTACTGGACAATTTAAAAGTATCCTCCCTCCCAATAGCGTACGCAAGAGCCGCATCTGCCCCTGCTGTCTGTTTCATCGCATAAGCACTTCCAGTGTGGGAGTCTGGAGCCAGAGGGTCCAGTTCTGTACTGGAAGTTTGAGCATGCATCTCGCTGCAAGTGGAAAACACCCTTCTTTTGTGATGGTCTGCATAGGGTGGAACGCGTTCCAATGGAGCAGCACAAATGCAGGAAACGCAAACACAGGCGAAAGCCCATCTCAGTGCACAGAAACGAAAACGGGAACTGAGAATCAGAGATCTAATGATTTTAAATGGTCAATTACAAGAGTATAATTACAAGAGGTATCCGGTGCAGATATATTTCCACTTTATGCTGTACATAAACTAACATTGGCCCAGATCCAGACCTACGTGCCCTAGCGATTTCACGCTAGCCACGGACGTAAAATCGCCCCATAAGTATTTACTGCGCAGCTGCACACTAGATGTTACGCCATGTAACTCTGAGCGCGCGTACCATCAGCGTAACTATGAAAAAAGCGGCGGGTTCATCCATATGACACTTGTAATTACGCTTGGGAGGCATTTAAATTGTACAGTATGGGCCGAGATAGGCCGTTACGTACGTGAATCCATTCCATACGTCAGTACTTCCGCTTCGAAAAGTTAACGTAGGGTTTGGGAAGCGTCAAACGGCCAGAGTACATCCGAGCGAGGGTAGTGCCTATGGGAGTGTATAGAACATACGCCGGCTTAAATACGTTACACGATGAAACGTAATAAGTAGTTTGGTCTGGATCTACCCCATTGTTGTCTAATCTTTCTCCAAGAGATAGGACGAGCGCAAAAAAGTTACAAATACAACAAGAGCCTGTGTGTAACAAAGAGTAACATAGATGGCGAATAATAGCCTGCTGTAAAATTCAACCCTGCCCTTTTATACTGTTATATTACTACTAAACATTGCACATAAAATAACACATAAGTTACTTGTTGTAAAGTGATAGAGCATGTACATATAAAACAAAGTTACACATAGAACATATGACAGTCAGTCAGCAATGGTGCCAGACAACGCATAATATATTCTACACTGGCAACTATCTGGGCCATATGGGCACCCACTCGTAGAAGCCACCACCTGCCCCTCAATGTCCTACCAGAAGTGGGACCAGATCTGTCCACAGGGACATCTGCCCAGGGCCCTACAAGGGAGTCTAAGTGTCAGCATCCCGTCTAGGGAGATAAACACTAATTGGTCTCGGCATTTCATCTCAGGATTAAGTCCACACACGCAGTACACGCGCCAGGATGGGCATGGTAGCAATGTCACCTCCACTCTAGACCTCTCGCCCTCCCCCCTAACCAGTCCACCTCCTTCTTCCCCCCATCCCACTGCCACACTCCTCATATTAACCAGTGAAATTCATACAATGCTCCATGACATCACCACCCCTCCGGCTTAAAGATGGTGACCCAACTATCTTTGGTGATCCTTATTTTGTACTGATGCCCTCATCTTGCAGCTTCCTTCAGTGGCATTCTGTTCCAGACACACATCTCTACCTGCTCTCCTGGCTCCCTGTCCGCAGTGTTCCGAGGTAAGGCTCCGAATCTCATTCCTCTTTCAGTTTTCTATCCGCAGGATATCTGATCCAGATTTAAAACAGAGAGGTTTAGCCATCCTGATAAAATTATGACTAATGATTTAAAGTCCTTACCCCGATAATACAGCTCTGCTCCTCTGATCTAGATTAACTTCTTTATGTTGGGGTCAACGGCTCGTGAAATAAACACAACACAAGGGTCTCTTTATCCAGATACATCTCTTTTCCGACTAACGATCAGATATTCACCAGTGTCCTGCAAGAAGAAATTTGGAAGACAGTCACTTGGATTTCCAACAGCTGAAACCAAACTAGATACAGATAGAGATAGATAGATAGATAGATAGATAGATAGATAGATAGATAAACTATTATTATTCTTATAGTAATCTATTCTAATCTAATCTAATCTTATAATAATCTATTCTTATTATAGATATTCTATTATTTGGATACATATTTTGAGTTTGAGGACATATCTAAAGCAGGTTCATATAACTTCATGAACAGACATTAAGAGAAATTTATTCATTCTAGCATGTGTTATTGTTGTTTTTTCTTGGTTGTTATATTACTTACATTGAAAGATTTTGAATACGGGGAGACGTTTCTGGAATTATATTTCCCTCATCGAGAGGACAGCATTGAGCAAACTTTTAGATTCCTTTAAGACAGGTGGATTGTTATCTTTTGTTACATGCAAGGGACAGTCTTGCCTCGTCTTTCTTTTAATTTAACAAAATACTTGCTTGTCCTGTAATAAGAAGGGAATATAAGGAAATAAAGATATTTAGGACTCTACGAAGAACGGTCAAGAATTCCCACTTTCTGTTAAACATTTAGTAATTAGAGTGTATTTAGTGTATGATGTAAATCATGTTTGTACTTTCCTATAGGGACAAGTGGATTGGACTGATAAATAATAGTTATTTCTTTGCACACTCTGGTCTGTTTGGCAAATGTTGACTGTTAGTTAACTTTCTTAAACTTCCTGTTTCTTAACAAAGTGCCCCACCAATGGGTTTTGACTTTAAACTCTATACGTAGCATTGTGACTAGCTGCTGGATAAGAAACGAAAGAGTAGGCTTGTTTACAGAGCTTTCCTGATGTTCCATAAAATGATAAAAATAAAAAATAATCAGCGTGTGTGTATATCAACAGCGGACTGTAAATCTGGAGGGTTAATTTGCTCTAACCCCCAGGACAAAGCCTCTTTATGCAGACATATTAATCCCAATGTGATTTGTGTTACTCAGCCCATTAACACTGCAAGACCCATTGTGCAGGTTGACCCCTGTTCTTATGTCCCACACCGAGTAGGGTCACATTGGTACTGAGATCTCCTGGCACTTGTATTATACTGTGTAAACATGAATGTGGTGATGTGCTTTGTTACAGGAAACAGAAGGACTGACTGTTACACTGACCGTTGTTGGGACTGGTGTAAGGTATGTACATTTTTTTTATCTACGCATAGCAAACTATCAACAGAAAAATAGGCAGGTGATAACAGCTCATAAGGCTGGTAGACTAGCAGCTGGGGAAGGGCAATTCTCTCTAATTATTAGTGACAAACTGCTTAGCTTTAATGATTTGGGATGGTCTTTTGTCTGCGGTCCACTCCACCCCTCCCAGAGACATCCAAGTTAATTGATTGTGAAAATGGATTGCTGATGGGTGACTTGAGGAATGTGTGCGTATTCTAAGTATTTACATTAACCTTAACATTTCACCATTAAAGAAAAATGTAAAAAGCTCAGACCCTAGCAATACTATGAGTATACCGGACACTGAAACATAGCAGAACATCATAAACATAGCATTTAAAAATCAAGACATATTATCAAGGGCGTACAGTATTTAACAAAAATAAAATAAAGATAATTCACAAAACAAAAAATATTCAGAACAAAAATAAAGATAGAAGAAAAACAAAATATTTAAACTATTTTTCTTTCTTTCTATATTTCTCTCTCTACTACACTTTTCTTACTTTGCTTTTAAAAGTTTAATCAAACTTACATATGCGCCTTTGCCTTCACAATGCAAAATGTCAACCAAATGTCTGCAAGTGATTAGTTACTATCCATAAACCAGGTGACTTAAGCCGTAATAGAAAAACATACACATTTTTATTTGTACATTCAATAAATACAATTTGAAAACAAACAACAGTATATTTCAAGATACTGAGGTTAAACATTTCACTTAAAATGCTAACATGGAATAATAAACAAAAAAATTGTATATACAGTACTTGTATCAACTATTATTGATGCCATAACGATTACAGTAAAAATTAATATTTATATATACAGATCTGAATCAGAAGCACTGCGCTGGGGTGACAGTAGGCAGGTGTCATGAAAATATATATCCTTATTAGATGTTGCATAGAGACTGGATAATGGCTTAGATAGGTGTAAAATGTACTTTTAGACAATTTGCCGTTATCTTTAACCAGGCACTGATATTTGTATTGAACCAGTGTTTAATTTTATTAGCTACATGGATCGTATTTAGAATACAATATTTGTATAAAACAAAATATAAACATTAGTTAAAACTAAATGGTTGTGAAATATGAAGTATGAATGTCCTCAGTCCCACTGCTGCGCTTGTCTCTGGGTGGGAAGTAATTACCTACATAGGTGTTAATGACTGTGTACTTACATCTCAGGAAACACTGGTCTAGATGGCCAGCTAACTCCAATCTAATCAGTCATATATGTGGAATGGGACAGGTACATTGATAGACACAGCCTTTCATATGGTAATTGTATAAAACAAAAGTGGGAAAGGAAAGAGAAGCTCTAGAAGGGAGGTGAAGGGCATGTTGACTGGGAGATACAGATGGCAATTAAAGTGAACATTTGTTAGTTGTGATATGGTGTGGATATTTTTGGGATTGTGATATCACTATATTAATACTGCAGGGTTTTTAGGAGCAAATTATATTTACTATATTCCATACAATTGTTTTCAAACATTGACTATGTCCATAATATGTGACAAGGTCACAATCCACATATATATGAACCAACGTTTAGCAAAATGACTCATTGTGTGCAAGATCCATTGTTGAAAGCCCCTACTAAACATAAAATGATTATTTAAGCACCTGATTGGGTACGTTTAAGTGTAATGTGGCAGACGAACAGGAAGGTTCAGAAATGGATTGAAAGTTGTACTTTCTGGTAATTGAATTATTTGGATTGTTTAGTCAGATGACTTTGCTTTGAGTCATCATTTTCATCAAACAAAGGAGTCTACGTGTGATTTAATCAATGTCAGTGGTAATTCATGATGATCCAATCTGACAGTATATTAGTTACTAAATTGGCACCACGTTTATTAAATCCACAAGAGTTCACGTTCTTACTGAAAAAACCATCAACGTATCTCACCGTCCACTCCATCTTGGCTAATATAACACTATCCCCTAATATCAGGGCTCATAACATCAGTAAATGCATTTGCTTCTTCTAACAAAATTATATCTATTAATTTAAAAAGTGTTTATATTTTCATTTAGTATCCTAAAGCCTTAATTTACATGACACTAAAATTATTTAAAATTAAATATACGTATTTTAACTTTATCCATTTAGTATGTTTTATAGCGTTAATGTAAATTGTTATTTTATTTATGTATGTAATTGGTTTGGAAGTAATGAACAAGATGTAATGTTGATTAATTAGATGAATATTTTAGTCACATACAAAAAAAAATCCCCAACAAAAATAAAATAATTAAATCTGGATTCTGGATCTTAAATATCTAATTAACAACAATTGAAATTTACCAATGTTTTACATTAAGGGAGATATCATAAATAAAGAAATAATTTTTATCATAGAATGCTAAAAGTAAGGAGAAGAGACATTACTGTAAATCCAATAAGGGAACACCCTCCTGCGCCTTTCATTGCAAAGTCTTCAGCCTATTACTAAGTATCATTGCTATAATGCCACTGTTCAGAGTTTATTGCAGGCCCATTAACTGGTGGTTGTATAGAGATTTTCTACTGTTATTTCTTAATGGCTGAAAGAGTTACAGACCCCCTGGGGTAGCAGCCTGGAGGGGGTAATGGGAATAATTTAGAATATTCTCTGCCAGATGTGATTCTGATGAAGTAGGCCAACAGATCCCTTATCTATGTTTACCCAATTAGCACAGTATTAACACACCCTTGGTGATTGTCATTGACACCCAAACAAAAAGGTGTAATAGGATATTAGCTGGGGACACCTTACCCATTTTCTCCATGTTAAATAAATCCTTTTGTATCACCCAGACCTCTATGTGGAACCATTGTCTTATGTCATTACCCTCCTGGGGAACACACTGTAAAAGGAGCATTTGACTATCAATGACTCCGGCTTCATTGGATGCTCACTATGTGTGTGTTTTACCCTGTAACATTTAAAATGCATTAAGGACAAAAGGAATTCTTCCATAAAGGTCTCATTATGGCCAGAGGGACAACAAACTTTTTTGTAGAATTTATATATAATTATAATTATGTAAACTGAAGTTCTAAATATTCAGCTTAAACATAGTGTGGGAAACCTTCCCAGCTTCCAATAATGGTCTTGAAAATAGAACTAGAGGAAACCTAGGTGCATTACTCAAACATATTTTGACTTGAACAATGTTTCAATATTGAAATGATATTGGTTAGGATAAATCTATAGTTTAGTAGAAACGGAATGAGCAAATATGTTGTAATAAAACAAAGTATTAAGATGTGGAGTTTCACTACATTAAAGTTCTTGTAGAGTCTCCACCCAAAATGTAGGGGGAAGTGTGTCCCTGAGTAATGGGAGAGGTGGGGAGTGGGTGGAGAGTCCAGGGCAAGCTTTGACTTAATTAGTCAGTGGTCTGGAGAGGGGGGTTTTAAACCAAACATTGATCTCACCTGGCCTCAGTATGCTCAGTCTTGGACACTGGATATAGTGCCTGCTCTCTGGACCCAATACAACGGAATTTTCTATCTATTTCCAGGATTATCTAAAAGAAATTTGCAAACCAGCCTGACGAAGATATTTGTCAAACAAAAGACTCGACCGGAGGGGCTTATTCTCTTCAACCTTACAGAACCGGCCTACTGAACCCAAGTTTTGCAATGATGTCCTACATAAAACAACCACATTATGCAGTCAATGGGTTGACCCTGACTGGAACAGGGATGGATTTACTACACTCTGCTGTGGGATACCCAAGTAAGTTTTATTTTATTCTGGTTTTTATAGTTTTAAGTCCTGTAGTTGGTTTATATTGATGGGGGAAAACTGAGGCAGGGCACATCAAAGTATATCAATAAAAGATATTAAGGGGAAACAATATGGGGAAAAAAAGGACTTTAGTTATTTCTGCAGTCAGAAATTGCGGATAAAACCATATTAAATAATTTACACACATTAAAACTCTGCCAGTGTTTATGTAGTGAATAAAGGAATGAAAACTTTATTTCAAATGTCAAAAAATATTAACAAAAATATGTTAACAATAAGTGAAAAAGCATGCACTGTGTCTGTATGACCTATGGTAATTTGTACAGTATATATAATAATAGTATATAATAGTAATAGTATAGAATAGTATAGTATATAATAATAACAACATAATATAACATATACATTTTTTGTGTTTTCTTTTTTTCTTCATTAGATTTAGCCTACTTTAGACACAAATCTTATTTTCAGTTGGCATGTGTCAATGATTAGTTTAGTAATAATAAATGTATTTTGTGTTTCAAAAGAAAAGTTCTTTAAACTAGACTCTATAAGCCTAGATTTAATTTATTAACATTATTTCACCTATATTATTTACTATACTGTCATAATAACGTAGACTTAATTGAAAAATTACAATATAATCATGAGACTGCTGAATTTATAAAAATGCAAAAAAAGATAGCGCTATAAATGATGAGTACATACATTTTGGTAGCATTCACCTAATTGTTTTTTACTAGGGGAATAATTTACATTTAAAAAACAGAGATAAAGCTGAAACGGTTTACCATTGCGCTACGATTCCCTAACACGTGTTTATCTTTTCTAACTCATTTTAGCCACACCACGGAAACAGAGAAGGGAGAGAACAACATTTACCAGGGCACAACTGGATATTTTGGAGGCCCTATTTGCTAAAACTCGCTATCCCGACATCTTCATGAGGGAGGAAGTGGCCTTAAAGATAAACCTGCCAGAATCACGGGTTCAGGTAAACAGATCATAGATTTTTCTGATTGCTAGTTTAAAAGAAGCACCAGTGATGCTGTTACAAGCATGACAGGGATTCTTTTGAAAGTTAGGCATGTTCCACAATTGGATTACATATGACATTAACATTAGACATGTTTATTATAAGTTTACAGTTGGATACAGCTTAATCATACTGATAAAGAAATGTGTTTGAGGAAACCATTTGCGATCCGTCTGTCTCTGGGGAAATTCAATTTGTTCAATCATCATAATGAAGCCTAAGCCATGGAAATTAAATGACGTTCTGATCTTCATACTGATAGTGGGGTATATTCAAAGACGGAAGTGCCTAACATATACATGATTCCTTGCTCAGGCCATGCGTTTAATTGCGTACATAAAAAACGGGTCTCTGATTCTGCCCCCGCATTCTTAGCCCACTTTTATAGTACATTCTATTCAAGTTATTTTAACTGCGTTTTATTTATGGATATTTACATTATGCCACTTTATCCTTGAAGGTTTGGTTTAAGAACAGACGGGCTAAATGTCGCCAGCAACAGCAGCAGAGCAGTGGACAGGCCAAACCTCGTCCAGCCAAGAAGAAGACCTCTCCTGCAAGAGAGACTAACTCAGAAGCCAGCGCCAATGGCCAATATAGTCCTCCACCACCCGGCACAGCAGTGACCCCCAGCTCTACAGCTAGTGCCACAGTCTCTATCTGGAGTCCGGCTTCGATATCTCCCATCCAAGATCCCCTCTCTGCTGGTACTACCCCTTGCATGCAGAGATCTGCTGGTTACCCTATGACCTACAGTCAGGCCCCAGCCTACACCCAAAGCTATGGAGGATCCTCATCATATTTCACTGGCCTAGACTGTAGCTCCTATCTATCTCCCATGCATCCACAGCTCACTGCTCCAAGTGCCACACTCAGCCCCATCACCTCTTCCACAATGGGTAGTCACTTGAGCCAGTCACCGGCATCTCTCTCTGCCCAGGGATATGGAGCTTCCAGTCTTGGCTTCACCTCGGTGGACTGCTTAGACTACAAGGACCAAACTGCCTCTTGGAAGCTCAATTTCAATGCCACTGACTGCCTTGATTATAAGGATCAAAGTTCATGGAAGTTCCAAGTCTTGTAAAGCAGGCTGAAGACTTCAAGTCTGATCTTCACCAACCGAAACCAACCAATCAATCAAGAGTTACAACTGTGGGAAGATACCAAAATATAGAAACTTCACCATATCATTGTCTCTTTTTCAGTAGTAAAAACTGCTGGTAGTGTCAATGGCTGCAGAGCAAGCTTCGTTTAACGATAAGAGATGGCGCCCAGTCTGGGATATATAAAAGCACTTTCAATTAGGATAATCATCAATGACGGTCATTCTCTACATCATATAGCTGAGTCTAGTTCTTGGCTTTGCTTTGATTACTCATCATAAACAAGAGTTTAACATGTTTCTTATTTTGAATACCTTCTATAACAGCTGATTTAAATTCTAGACATATATTGTACTAAACCTAAAAAGCATGAAGTTGAAGGAAAATATTCTTCAACTGTTACCAAAGCTCCACAGTATATGGCGTATGTAACCACAGGTCAACATGTTTAGGAATGATGACATTGCAATATGGCAATACGCAAAATTCAACTTTGAACCATTAAAATGTCCATCGTTCATCAGTCAGAAACCTTCCTCTGAGTGATAAAAATAAATGTTTAGTGTTAACAAAATGTTAACACGTTGCCAGGCCTGTTATGTTAGTCTGGGTGTATTTCTCTATGTATAATATTTGTAATACAATTTAATTTATTCTATAAAAAAAAACAAAAAAACATTTGGCCCATTTAAAAAAAAAAAAAAAAAAATGCTATGGCTTCTCCCAATCATTAAACTGAAAGAAAAAAAGAAAAAAATGAACTCTGTCTCCATGTTCCAAGTGTTTTTTATTGAATTAAATAATATAGTGCTATGTACTAGCTTGTGTGTCTGTTGTCGCAAATATTTGTTGAGAGGAGTTTGTCCCCATAGATATGTTATATTAATTAATGTTAATTAAAAAAAACACAAATACTGTGTGGGAAATAATTAAAATACATTGAACCACTTTTTGTTTGCTTTTTTCTTTGTTTACTTGGTAAATGTTTTTTTGTTTGTTTTTTGTTTTCATTCTAGCACAACAGTTGTTGCACAGACAATATCAAACTGATTAATTAATGTTATAATCCTTGGAGGAAAAGTTCATTTTGTAGAATTTTCTGAAATTTCACAAATGAAGCAACTCTTGCATTATTAATAGCTTAGAATGTTTAATTTATGACACAGTGAAACAAATTAAAATAAAGCATGTATTAAAATTGTTTTGAATTAAAAATTTTGTTGGAATAGCATTTCCTTTCTGATGATTAAATTTTTTCATCATATTCCTTTATAAAAATATATTTCCAAACCAGGGAAACAGATTAATTTATGTAAAGAAGTTTCCAAATATTATATTATTACTATTATAGTAATAATAGTAGAAGTAGTAGTAATAATAATAACTGTATAAATAAATGTACATAGTTATAAGAATTAGTACTCAGCAAAAAGTTAACAAATGCCCTTGTTTGCCCACAATTATATTTTTAGTATTTAAAATATTGAGGAAAATCTCAGTCAGCCACATTTAGTCCTGCATAGTCAAAATTTGCTAGCCCCATGAAATCTATAGACATTAAATTATAGTCTAGGTATGAGCAGGTCAATATACATATGCTTATTTTTAAGGCGCAATGTAATCATCATTTGTGTTAAATATTTAGAAGCTAAGAGTTGATACCATACTGTTGGATGCAGATGTTTTCAGCAAAAAGTTTTTCCTCATGTCTTTAGCTTAGCCATGTTAGTGAATGAGGCTGCAAATTGAGACGTTAGCCATACACAATAAATATGCTAAAATATATTGATAATTATTATTATTATCATTAGGAAACAATGATTTTTGAAAAGAGAGCTAAACATTTTGCTTTATAACAGTGACAAGGGAACAAACGCCTACATTTTAATTAATAAAACTTGGCATGATTTATTTTCTTTAATTGTCCTTTAAAGATTTGATTGGCTCAATTTTTAGGTATTTCCTACATTGTCTATGGTAATTTGATAATTAATCACATGTTCTATTGGAGTCATTAGAAAATGATGTTTGTTTGGACATTGGCTTATTAAGTAATATAGCAGCATGAATTAATACTATTAAGCACTAATTAAATGTAGCTCTCTGTGCATAAAAACACCCCAGTACACATCACAAAAACACTTGGGAATGTATGGCATGTGCATATTACAATTTAATAAATAGATAAAAATAAAAAATACATATACAGTCATTAAAAACAAAAAAAAAATATACCTTAATATCCCAACATTTCCCATTTGCTATCATTGGGGTAGATCCAGAACTGAGCACGCTAACTTTTTACTCTAGCCACTGATGTAAAAAACGCTGTTTTGTGTGTACTGCGCATGCACGCGGCAGAGGTTACGCCACGTAACTCTAATCGTACGTACCAGCCACGTATCAACAGCGTAACTAGGAATGAAGGGGTGTGCCAGACATACGACACCCGTAATTACGCTTCGGAGGCGGGGTGAGGCATTTAAATCATTCAGTCTGGGTGTGCTTAGGCCGGTACGTACGTGTAGCCTGTACGTACTTCAGTACTTAGGCAGCGTAAAGTTAAGGTAGGGTTCCGCAAACGCAAAACAGGCAAAGTACGTAGGAGGGAGGGGAGTGCCTGGGGGAGTGCATAGTAATTACGCTACGTCTTGAAACGTAATGGAAACGTAGCTCTGGATCTGGCCCATTGCCACCAATAGTATATAATAAAATCAGCCACTTAAAAAATGTACTTTTAATACAAATACGATAAATAAAAAAATCAGGCCTAGCTAATTGACTTAAGATGGCAAAATAAATTTGTGATAACAAATTAACATACAGTAATATAAATGTAATCCCGCAAGTACAATAGAAATAAAACAAACTACGCTTACACACTCTGTTGTATATGTTTGTGGAAGTAAAAGCTATGGATAATTTAATCAGTAGCAGACTGATTATACCCAAAATCTCATAACAGACAAGAAGAAGAAAGTCCCACGCCAGTAAAGGCTAGTGATAATGGGCCTGATCCAGACCTACGCCGATGCGCTGTGCTTACTAAAGCACAGCGTATCGGCGTTCATTTTGACCGACACTCCCCCTG
>WWET01003542.1:97746-120033 GCA_011038615.1 Limnodynastes dumerilii | reverse complement strand
TCTTACGCTTACGCCCGCCGTCCTAGCGACGGTGGGCGTAGGTCTGGATCAGGCCCAATGTATATTCGTATTGTAAGGCAACTCAGGGACACCCCAAAATGCAGGATTCCTCAAAGCGGGTGCAATCCTATTGGTGAAGCACAACAAATTCAAACAAACCAGAGAAAATCTAGCATATGCAAGCCCTGATAAAGACCAATAGTGATACGGAAGCACTCCAAGCCTGTAACGTTATTAATCTTATCACACTTTTTTTGAATATACTGTTCAATATCACAAAATCTAGCTTCTGGTATAAAGCAGAGGTAGGTCATTAAGTTTACTAACCATTGTATGATTTAACGGAGAAAAAAAGAAACCTTCTCTGAACGTCGCAAATCACCTCCTGCTAGCAGGAAGTACCCGGCGCTAACGACAGTGTCTGAAATAACGTTCTCACGATATTTCAGACTGGCTAATAACCTGTCATTAGCTCTGTGATTTGCGATGTTCAAAGAAGGTTTTTTTTTTCATGCCTTGGCATCCATGGGCATGCTGATGCTTGTAGTTCTACAAGCATCAGCATGCCCTGTTGGGGCACAAGATAGGGCAGCGTTAAAAATCCGCCCCTCTCATAGGGGCGGATTTTTTATTAACAATATCGTTAAAAAACCGGCGTATTTTTAACGCAAAAAAATAATTGAATAGTAAAAAAAAATATTGGCCGTAATTAAAAAAAATTTGCATTAAAAATACGCCGGCAAACGATTTTTATCTAATTGAATCGGGCCCTTAGACTGATAAATTATTGCTTTGCTTGATTATATTTCCCAAAAGTGATAAAATTAGGTCCATTCTGACTTGATTCTCACTTAATCTGCAAAGGTAGTTAAGTAGGATGTAGTTGCCAATGCGGAAAATCCCATATTCGACACTGATACAGCTGACAGCTTAATTGCGTCTGTATCAGCTGTGGGATGAGGATGGTTAGGGTTAGGGTTAGGGGAGGGCTAAGGTAAGGTTGTGGTATGGGGATGGTTATGGTTAAGCTGCATAGAGTGGAGGGATAAGGTTAGGCTGCGGGGAGGGGAGGGTTAAGGTTAGGTGGTGGGATGAGGTTGGTTAGGGGAAGGTTAAGGTTAGGTTTCGATATGGGAATGGTTATGGTTAGGCTGTAGAAAGGGGAGGGTTAAGGTTAGGCTGTGGGATGAGGATGACTAGGGTTAGTATAGGGATAAAGTTAAGTTGCAGAGAGGGTAGGGTTAGAATTTGATGGTTAGTTAGGAGGTGGGGTGGGAATGGTTAAGATCCAGGGAGGCTTAAGGTTAAGTTGCAGGAAGGGGATGGTTAGGGCTAGGATTAATAAAACCTACCCATCACCATTGGACTCTTCATAGTCTCAGCCATTGTGGGAACGAGGCTGTCTCACTGTAAACTTACGAAAACTGATGGTGGTCTTTGCTTCATTGCCACAGAACAGCAAACTACACACAACATGTTTATTGCAGATCATAATAATGAAAATTGTTGATCATGGGGGTGACGTCTCCTTAAGTTGACTATTAAATGCCTAATAGCATCAGCATAGAACAATTATTTTACTATAATTAATTCCCCCCACTAAGTAGATGCTATGTGCATTTCTGGGTATATTACCTGTCAGTCCCAATGACTTTGGCCAGAAAAATATCTCTATGACTGTTTTCAAGTAGTGCTTTACTAATAAGCAATGACATGACCCGAGTGTCCCCAGTTTCATGTCAGCATATCAGCTATAGATGGTAAGGTCTACGGATGTGGGGGGTGGCAATCCATGCACCCCCCCATCCAACAGGGCGATTGCTGGTCTGTACACGCACATGCTGCACCTCAAAGGGTTACATGCATGTATAGGATAGACGTCCTGGATGTTCCGTGGTTGGAACAGTTCGGGCTGCTGCAGGATGTCTCTTTCACTATTGGCTTCCAGGTTCCAGTATAATGCTGGGTACACACACTGACTGATTCTCAAAGCATCAGCTCAATTAAAATGATTTTGCTCCAGATTTGAGGTCACGATTAGCCATTACGATGCTACCGTAAACACTACTTTTACAGTTTACCGGCAGATCTGTGTTTTTCTCTCCCACAACCCCCTGCTTCAGTCAAAATTTGAATACACTCTCCCACAATCCGGAACTAAAGCAGGATGTGTTAGAAGAATCGTTGGAAGAAGTGATGACATCGGGACATCGTTGATCATCGTAAAAAATAAGCTAGTTCCTAAAATCCAATCAAGCGATTAGATGCTAATTCAGATAATTTTACAACATCGTTGGACAGTACACACTGGTAAGAGGTCAGTTTTAACTAATGTTTATCTTGTGATAAAAAACAAAACCCTTTAGTGTTTTTAGGATTCCGTTGGCTGAATGTCTGTAGTGTCTTATAGTTCTTTGGGCCCCATATGATTGCAATAAAAATGGATTTCCCTCAAACTTAAGGCTTTCTGCCAACCTTAACATTTAAGCACGACTCTACGTAAAAAGGGGCCAGTGTGTAAATGAGGATCGTTTGTAAGGGATTAGCCAAACCCTTATTATACAACTGAAATACCTCAGCATGCGGAATACAGACCCAACTACTAAATCTGGATCTAGTCCAATTTTATTATTGTCACAAACTGCCCAAGGTGTTACTCTCCCCCTCTTCCTTTACCCGGCCGGCTCTAAGCGAAAATGATAAAGCTGCCAGCTCAATGGAGGCTGTATCAATGTTCAAAATGAACTGAAAATAGAAAATTGCTATTGGGAACAGGAACCTATTTCCCCATTCCCAATAGCTACAGGCTGCGGAGTTTGTGGCGGGTATTTTAGGGTTAGGCTTTGGCGGGTTAAGGTTAGGGTTAGGGCTTAAAGGGATGGTTAGGGTTAGGCTGCGAGAAAGGTTAGGGAGGGTAAAGGTTAGGGAGGGTTAAGCATATGGTTACATAAAAACGCTTTTCAGCGGATGACTCTTGGTGACTCCAGGATCTAGATTTACTAAGCTGTGGGAGAAAAAAAGGTGAAAAAGTTGCCAATAGCAACCAATCAGATTCTTGCTCTCACTTTCTTATGACATACTAAAAAATGTCAGCTAAAATCTGATTGGTTGTTATGGGCAACATCTTTACTTTTCCTTTGTCGCTGCTTCGTAAATCTGGCTCTTGGTAAATCTGGCTCCATCTGCTGTTTTCTACAATTTAGCTATTGTACAATGGTTTTTCCAAAAAATAAAAAAAAAGACCATTGTTCCGGCAAACCACGTCCTCCTTATCACAGTCCTGTCTGTAATTCAAGCTCATAGATTATTTCTGTGGTCAAAGAAAATCTGGTATGGTTTACTTATTATAATGTATATACATTACTACTGCTCAAGACCACTAAACCATTGTTGTCTGTGAATGTGTTGGTAGTTATCCTTAGTATAGCGTGTGTAGCCAGGCAGATATCTTTTTGTTTTTTTGGCTGGTGAAGTAATCGTTGTTTTCAGGAGCAATGAGAGAAATCAGCTGCTTTAGATGACTGGGTTTAACATAATTGTTAAAAATTGTTCTAAAAAACAAGGTAATGTTGAATGAAACAATAGTAATAAATACCCGGAAAACTAATCAGAGGCAAGACATAGGCATTTCAACTGGCCGGGCATAAATGTGTACATTATATAAGATAATAAAACCACAAAACTTTATTTTCCATTAGAAAATATTTTGAGCTCAGTAAAATACAAGCACTATCCAGATTTTCTAAGATAATAACTTTTTCCTTTGGCCCGTATTTCAAATATATCAAACCTAACCCTCTTGTCTTGAAGCCTAACCCTAACCGCTCCTTCTTCAGGCCTATCCCTAACTTGAGCCTAATGCAGCCGTTGCAGCCAGTCTTTATTGGGAATGGGTCGAAATAGATACCTGTTACCAACAGCAATAATCTATGTGCCAAGCACTGATGATGATGATGATACAAGCTGCCATTCAGTGGGTGGCTGCATCATTGTCAATATAGGGCTACTAGACTGGCAACCGCATCCGGCTGAAAGGATCCTGTCACTGTACACACTTTTCCAATCTTCTCCAGGCTGCATGTCACTCACATACAAAGGCTGCATGACATCAGAATTGGGAGAAGAACTGGTAAAGTAGTCATGTACACTTGTACCTTGCTCGGGGATTGTACAGCTTAATTTTTAAGCAGGTTACCACAACAAGATGATCTAGGCCCGTATTCAGAGTACCGGATGTATAACATATAACGCCCGCTGTTTAGCGATTTTTACTACAGCACATGTGTAGTAATTTTTTATGTAATCTACGTATCTTTTTCTGAATACGGGCCCTGACTGGATGTTTTGAGCGGTCATGTAAACATACAAATACACACTTATCCAATGTCAAGTCAACAGGACGGTCAGAGAACGAATTGGACACAGGTTTTACTCAACTTAAAGCTGTTTACACAACTATGCAATCATACATACAATTTCACTAGTGATTGCAAGTCCTGATGAGCATGCTGATTCCCGTGTACACACTGCACCAATTTACCAGCAGATCTGAGACCATCATCTCTCCTAACCATCTACTGGAACAATGGTGGCTCCGTACATACTGTACAGAAATCTGTCTATACTGCACAGAAGACTCGTTCATACCTGCGTACACACTGCCCACATTTGTCCGACTTCATACAATCAGTGATCGTGATTTTAAATAAACAACAACAAATCATCAGATCAAGATCATGGCCCGTATTCAGATCTCCGTCTTCTGTGGCCGTCCGTCCGTAACTAACCGATTGAAGTTACTGGGCATGCGAGGTAATTATTGTACGCTATAGATTGCGTACATGCAATCTTAAAAATCACGTGTACGCAATCTACGTAGCGAAACGCTACGTAAAGAGCTTACAATAATTACTACGCATGCCCAGTAACGTCAATCGGTTAGTTACGGACGGACGGCCACAGAAGACAGAGATCTGAATACGGGCCCATGATAGTGTAATATGCAATCTTTGCACAGTCTCTAATGTATTTATGTCTTTCTGGAGGCAATATCTCCAGAAAGACATAAATACATTAGAGACTGTGCAAAGAAGAGCAACTAAAATGGTGCATGGCCTGTGTCACACAACATACCAAGACAGGCTAAAGGAAGTAAACATGTATAGCTTGGAGCAGAGAAGGGAGAGGGGGGGATATGATAGCAGCTTTTACATATATCAAGGGTTGTGACTGGCTAGAGGAGGGGGCATTTTTTAAAGGAAGATATGTAAAAGAACACGAGGGCATGGATATAAACTGGAGGGTGGAAGATTCAGAGGAAATGTGCGGAAAAATGAAAGGAAAAGGGTGAAAGATACGTGGAATAGCCTCCCATCTGAGGTGGTTGAGACTAACACAGTAGAACAGTGTAAACATGCTTGGTAAAAATATAAGGATATCCTAAATCTCAAACTAAATTAAGGGTAAATAGGTCTAGGGTCAGTATAGTTTTAAATAAACAACAGGGCAGACTGGATGGGCCATGTGGCTCTTATCTGCCGTCACTTTCTATGTTTCAATGTATGGTACTATCATTCATCATATTCAAAGCTACCTGGGCTGTTTATGCACATTGCACACACAGTATTGCTTGTTTTTCTCTCTGTGTAGATATACTGATATGATACATATTCAACGATTTAAACTTTGCAATGACATTTTTAGTGTAGACAGATTTGTGTATTCCGATCCTTGAACTTCAGGACTGGGAAGTATAATTGCAGATCTCATGCTCTTACTTGAAATGTTTCTTTTTATGTTCAACCAATTAACTCAAGGATAAGTCATGAAAGCTCATTGTTAATTGGCATATCCCAGATTTTAGCCAGAAACCCCTTAATCTTGTTGTTACAGAAAACTTGTAAATCAAATCGGGAGCTCATGAGATTCAGGAAGTTGTAGAATGAAAGTGATAAATCTGCTTAACCGCTGTTCTTCCACACTCGATCGTACTACTATACACAGGAAAGTGCACAGGTTGTAAGGTATTGCATTCCAAAAAGGCATATATATATATATATATCATCAACCTATTTCACGGGACATATCTTACTATGTAGAGCTATACAGCTTCTGCATGAATACACAAACTGAATAGTCAGACATTATTTTTATAAGACGACAGACTGGCACCAATTAAACATATCTCATATGTCTATATTTCCCTTGTTGCTGGTCAGAATTACGAACTATTGGTGCCCTCGATCCCCCTATACCCCATCCGCCCCTATATGTTAGTTTGACTTATCTAATTTAGCAAATGTCCCAATCCTCTTACGTTCTACGCTCCCCCAGCAGATTGGTAACTGAATTAGGAGGGATTACCCATCCCGGCAACATGACAAATAGGTTCTGCAATAAAGCATGACAGCTGCCCGGGATCTGCAAGGAATTCTGGGTAACCACTTTTAATTAAGAGACAAACTCTTCAAAATACAAAAATAACATTTGTTTATTCTGGTTTTTCCCCTCTCTCGTTTAAATGATCGAGAACCTTACATTTTTCAAATGAATTCAATTCTTCCATGAGCACAGCAGGCGATAAAAACAAAGGTTTGTTTTATTAGACAGTCAGCCAGAACGTCCACATTTAACGGGGAATATTAAAAATGGACGGTAGGAAAAGGTGCATCTTTAATGTCATAATAGTTCACATTTATCATGTATTAATTTGTTATCATTTACAGATATTTCATGTTTGAGAAGGTAAAACATTAGTCATTTTTGTTTCAACATTTTGGATCGGATCCAGAGTTTGAAAATAAGAGGGAAACGTGAAAATTTACACATAGGCAAAAGTTTAATTGCAGGGAGGCAAATGCTATCTGTTGCAGAGATGATGGGCCGGATCCAGACCTATGTTCCCTTTACGTTTCAATGCGTAGCGTATTTTACGCTTTTGTAATTACTATGCGCTTTTCTAGGCACTCCCCACAGTCGTTCCTACTTTTGCCGTTTTACGCTTTCCAAATCCTACCTTAACTTTTTAAAGCGTAACTCCTGTCAGCTGTAATGGCTGCACATACTTACGCGCCTAAGCACGTCCATACTGTATGATTTAAATGCCTCACCCTGCCTCCGAAGCATAATCACGGGTGTCGTATGGCTGACACGCCCCTCTGTCCGTAGTTACGCTCTTGATACTAGGATGGTACGTACGTTCAGAGTTACGTGCCGTAACAGCTGCCGCGTGCATGTGCAGTACATACAAAATAGGGCTTTGTATGACTCCGGCTAGCGTAAATACACTAGCGGACGTAGTTCTAGATCTGGCCCGATGTTTCCTAGCTCAAGTCTAAATAACAGTGTAAAAGTAAAGATAGTAATATGTAATATGTGTAATAAGCAAAAGTGAAACATTCTCCCTGAATGGAAAGAACAAATTATTTTGACTTCCCCTGAAATTTAACATGATTAAGCCCAGGTGTAACTTTCCTATTCTAACCTATTTTTTAATTACTAAGGTGCTCGAATCATTATTCCCATAGCAATGATAAACGCCATGAATAGACATGGTAGGTGGTAGTACAAATGTTGGGAGTGAAGCTCCATTGAGATGGTTTATAAATTTGAGGCCTGATGGTGCTGCCAATCATCATTATAATACACAAAAGGAAAGTAGTTGTTTAAAGGAGAGCACTTCCCAATTGTCTGTTACTATTTAAAACCATATATCTTTATTAAGGTCATATTAAAAACAGCCAGAGAAAATGATCACACCATAAGAGGGATCACCTTCCACTAAGATAGTAAAAACTCTAGTGTTAGTGCAGAAATGAAGGTGTCAAAATGATGCGACTGTGATTGCATCGGGTGAAAATCGTAAGAAGATAAAAAATAAAAAGCAGACACTTCAATTAATGATCTTGTAATTATTTGAATTCTAAGCATGTCTATACTAGCCTGTGGTTCTCAGTGTGTGTTGGATCTCTGCATATAGTACAGTAAGGCTTTGGCCATTTTACATGGGTTGGGTGTGTACAATTTAAGCTAGGTGTAACAGCATGGAAGGTCAGTGCCTGTGTGTGAGGGGAGTCTACTACCCTCGTACACACCGTAGGATCGCAGTCAAGTAACTCCATTCTATACGAATGGACTATGTGCGTGCAATCTTACTTAAATCAAGATACGGGCCATAGTTTTTCAGCGGCCATTAGGATCTGCATAAAGATCAGCACTATTATCAGGTGGATGGAAACCAAGCAGCCATGGCAAAGGATAAAACAGATATATATGTTTTAGGTACCAGGTTGATGCGTGGTCTCTAGTGATGCAATGTGTATATAGATGTTTCAGTCCAGTGATCCAGAAAGGACAGTGCAAAAGGACTCTGCAGTGGACAGGTGGGGAGGAGGCAGATCTAATCTTTGAACCTGTCAGCAAGTCTAAAACTGGTGTAGGGCAGGCGGACAGATTGGGATATGTAATCTTTTATTATCCCTGGGGACAGATGGAGCCATGAACAGGGAAACCTTGAGGAGGTGTAGCAAGACGCTGGGTTTATAATCCCCAGGGAGGGGCGCCGTGGTGGCGAGGCTAAGCCTGATTTAGAGTGTGTTATTGGAAGGAAGCTCAAGAGCAGTGCTCACAGACAGATGTGTGTAATGCAAAAGTTGCTGGCAATAACTTACAACTCCTCTCTGCTGGATTTAATCAGAGCATGACATTACTTTGACTTGGTTAGTAGTGATCAGCATTTTAGAGCCACTGATGAACTACTCCTTCTGTACAATAGCATTCGCTGACATACTTGGGAATTTAATACTACAATAACTAAAACACCTCTGCCGATATATGCGTTATTAAAAGATACGGAGAGTTCCCAAAGAAGTTTTTGCAGTAATATTGCTGGGCTGGATACAGCTTTCCATGCGGGCAAGAGGAGGACACTCCCTGGCTCATAAGGACATGTGATCAGAGGACCCTATGTATTCTGCACGTATGTCTGAGTGTGTGGAATACTTATACTTAAGATAGAGTCCTTGGCACAGAATTCCCTTCTGCACATAGGATTTCCGGGGGGGAAAGGGTTACTCTCATTGCACCAATGGACTTTCGATAGTCATACCCTACTTGAAGTTTTATGACTTGTGCAAATACAAAATGTTTGGGGCTTGGAAGTCTATTGTACAATGTTGTAATACCAAGTCTCACCCACCTGCATACCCTACAACATTTTTTACTTAAAAATCGTTACACCTGGGGGTGCGTGTCCATGAAGGAGGTGTGGCTTGTCCAGAGAAGGGGCGGAGCTTTAATCTCTTTATTTTTCACCTTGTTATATGAGCTTACTATCAAAATTCATCATGTCACTGCGTCCCATCAATATCCCCAATGTCTCTCCTGCCTCCTAATTCAAAAAAAATAAATAAATAAGAATTAAGAAAGAAAGTTCTTTAGTGTAGAGAATACTTACCTGCCGCGTGCTCTTGCAGAGCAGGACTCCTCACACTGGAGCTGACGTCATCCCGTCAGCGTCAGTGCACAGACAGACCAGACCGCAGAGGATCCTAGCGAATGACACTTTCTTTCTGTTTAAACCATAGGGGAGCAGCGGCTGCGCTGCAGTCTAAACAGAAAGAAAGTGCCAGACGCTAAACAGACCGCAGAGGATCCTAGGTAAGTATGGGGGAGTTTTCTGGCTGACCACCGACTGTGCCATTATCGGTACAAGTCGGTACAGACTGCTAAAAAATGGTACTGTACCGGCTAACTCAGTACAGTTGGAGGGTATGCACCTAGGAGTGTAACCCTGCTCTCCTGACAAAAGCTTCCAAGCAGCTCTGGTAGCATGGATTTGAGCACACCTGCAAAACACAAAAAACAGGCAAAATACGATCTGAACCCCATCATTTGGTCCTAAGGACGGTATTTAAATAGGCATTGTAGTTGCCCGAAACGTTATTTTTTTACAGGCTTGACGGGAATCAGAGCATTTCATGCAATTTCCTGTCTACCCAGAGAACCCTGTCTCCCTCTGCAACACAGTATATGACCAAAACTCTACCATCCCAGTCTTTAATCATTTATAAAACCTTTTAGAACTGTATTCCATTTACTTTGAAACACTTTACCAGGTTTGCCTGGAGCCAGTATCAACGTGTAGCACTGCTATTATAACCTTAGCACGCATCGCCATCTAGTGTCAATACTCACACAGTGTAGCTTGAAAAGTCCATGAACCACTACTCATCTTCCATCCAATTTTAAGACATTACTTTAAAACTGATGGATGAATGCATTGATAGATTTGCCAAATTCGTACGTAAATTCGTACGTGTGGGCAGGCCAAATTTACGTGTGCCAAAAGTATGTCTAAAGGTAGGGTTTGGAAAGCAAAAATCGGTCAAAATACGTACATTCAAGGGGAGTGCCTAGGGGAGTGTATGGAAGGTACGCATTTGAAAATACACTACGTTAGTAAACGGATTGTAAGCGGAGTTCTGGATCTACCCCAAGGTATTTAGTGTGTAGTCTGGGGATTTCTGATAATCTCCTCCAATAAATTTTGTTAATGTGAGCACATGAAGGTGGGACTATGCAAATGACACAGTGCTGGACAGCGACGTCCTGTGTATTGAATTGGATAACAACACGTGAGACTGGAATGGAAGTTATGAAATGAAAGGGGTTACTTATCAATGGCGTGCTGCATTAGAGACCGATTATATATACAGCACTGGATGAGGACTGGTAATAAAAGCATTGCTGTGTGACACAGACGTGATTACTGTATGTATAAAATGTGCGCACTGTGGATATGCAAGATGGGAATTGCTTTTTACCCAATTCCGTTTGCCAACGAGTCCTGCCCTTCTCGGCTCCTCAAGACTGCCTTTAAAATGGGTAAAGAGCCCCAGTGTGTAGACATACATGATTTTTCCAAGGACAATAAAAGAGCAGAAAAACTGTACATTTTGAAAGTTTTTTGAATACAATAATCGCATATTGTGTAGCACCGGTATCAGGAGCTTTCACTAGCAGAAAATGTGTCCACTATTTTTCCTGTGGGGCACATGAGCCGGCCTACACACTGCAAGTCTTTATGTCAGTCGTATACATTTATCAGTGTACATGAAGTATGGCCAGATGGCAGATCACAGATGAGTTTATATGACTTGTCATATAGGCTTTCCCTGCTCTCCCTGGATGGTGCCCCCTTCACATTTGCAGGGACAATCGCCCCCTCTTCCCCATCCTCTCGTTTTGGCACCCCTTAAGGAGACATTTTTAAATTAACTTGTGGAGGTTTGTTAAAAAAAAAAAATTCTTTCTGAATGTGTTCACCATGATCTCTGCATATTCCAAAAACTAAAAGTTATGTGTCATTAGTTCTTAAATGTCCTCTTATGGGCCAATTACTGGATTGGATCTAGAGATCCTAGTTTAAAGCTTGGGGATCCGCAGTTGTATGTCTGCCATATCCACCGCTAACCACTTCCCTCGCAATGAGAGACTTCTGATAGCCATACCAAGACTCCTGGGAAGTAAAATGGGGGTGCAATAGTCTCTATCAGTATGCAGAGCGAGGCGCATCTATACTGTACAACAACCAATCCAGGAGGTTAGCCAGGGTTTGGTTCAAGAACCGGGAAATATAAGGGAGATCCAAGGCATGCCGCCAGAGAATCCTCTAATCCCCATAATCAATTGAGCGGGGAATCCCCAGAAGAAGCTGTGGCCAGGCATGAGCATAATGTGGGCCATGAAGGTGTTGGGACATATGCATAATGTTATCCACTATGAAAACAACAGTGGACACTCAAGCTGCAATGTTCTATGTGAAGGTAACATGGAAGTTGCTAAGGACGGGTATGAAGGTAATACCCCATCTCTATGTGAAGGTAACATGTAGAAGGACTTACTCTTGTGTGATGGTAACACTGGTGTAAAGTCATTGCAGTATGGAGGTAATTCTGTATCCACAGAATCTCCACAGTCACTTCCAAGCAAAGGTGAAATTAACCCTCGTAGCACCAGAGTGGGTGAAGTTAACCCCTGCAGTGACAGGATGGAAGATTGCTTTGTAACTAAAGAAAAAGAAAAGGAAAAGACATATCCTCCAACATGACCCATTCCGTTAGGTACAAAATACTCTGCTCCTCAGTTTCCAACTGTCAGTTACTATGGTAACCACCTTTGTTAAAGAGGCAAATAGTTTTTTAAATATCAGTTAATTCATTTAAACCGGGTGAGTGACAGTTGAAAGCTCAGAAGCGGATTAAATTGTACCTAATGGAATGGGTCATGTTGGAAGGTCTGTATTAGGGCAGAGCTGAGAAGCCATCAGTAAAGAAATTTAGCTCAAACAAAAAGAGATAATCAATGGAAATTTAGTAAAGACCGCAAAGTGATGTTCCCCCTTATCACTGGCCTAGAGGATGATGAGAGGGCTTTGGAGGGGAGCTCCTTAATGCCTCAGCATCAGATCTGAGCTTAGATGGTGATCTAGACAAGGAGACAAAGGTCCAGAAACAGCCCTGCACTCAGAGCAGGATGACAAGAGCAAGCTGTCAGCTACCTCCACCCGAGTCGCAGGAAGAGTGGTCTCAAACACTAACACCCAACATTGCAAGAGCCTGTATGGAAGACTCGCAATCCGCAGGGTTACTGACCCAGATAAAGATCATGGAGGACTCTCAACCCATGGACTGCGTGAAAGGTATGAATGCAGCAGAAAGGGGTTCCAGATATGAAAGGTTGCAATAATGGTGAAAGCCCAGTGAGTGTGGTGGGTGAGAGTGAGGCTGGATTAGGCAGTATGCCCACAATGAATGTGGATAATGTCAACAAAACTGTTTTTGAAGATGTGACAGCCTTAGAGTTGGTTGTGAAAATCCCTGAGGTGGCTTCCAGGGCAGATCCAGTAGCGGCTTCTCCTTTGGTTACTTTAGCGACCCCCATGGTATCAATGGCCACAGCAATTTGCGGGGTGACGTTTGTGGCGGCTACTGCGGGGTCTGCGGCTAAGTCTCTCAAAATGGTGTCAGTCCCTGCTACAATCCCTACTGCTTTACCAAGTAGGGATCAATTACAAAATTCTGATAAAGGAACAATCAGTTCAGGTGGCGATAAAGCAACCGTTTTATACACATCGGAGACATGTAAAAACGTTCCAGTGACATGCTGTTTACATAAGTGGTTTTCAGCGCAGTCATTAGCATTTTGGAAGCAGTTTCAGACAAAAAATAATCAGCAACAAGAGGGTCAGGTGTTACAGCCGCCGTGTTACGGCAGGCTGTGTTTCCGGCGCTCTCCCCGCTCTGGCGCTTACCTCTAGTCCCGCGGCGCGTCTATGGGGAATCCCCAGCCGACAGCCCTCATAGTTACCCCTTCCCTGGTTATCCACGTGCGTCTTCTTCTCCTTTGGCGCGCGTCTCCTCTGGCTGCCTTGTTATGCCTTTTCCGTTACATGGGGAACGCCTGCTTGTTCCGGGGTCCGTCCAATCATTGGGCTGCAAAGGGTATATCAGTTCCTTCCTGTCTTATATCTGGTGTCTGTTTGTCAGCCTGTGACCTGCTACTCTCTTTTCTAGTGCCTCTGCCTTGTGCTCTGGGCCATTGATTTCTGTGTGCCCCAGTACCTACCTTGTTTATCCAGTCCTGCTTACCCTGTTATTTACCTCTTGCGCTCTTTCTCCCACCTTAGTGAATTCAACTTCCCGGGTTACCTTTTCCTTCACTGAGTGCATGTATTTGTTCCCTTCGGGGAGTCGCCGCTTCTTGGCTGATTGTGAGAGTGTTAGCCCCTATTTGTTAGGTTAGTCTTGTTTAGTCCAGTCTGTCTCTACCCAGTCCGTAGTGTTACGTTATTTGGTTTTTGTTGTTTGTCGTCGGTCAGAACCTTCTGATCCGCCTTTTTCCCCCCTTCCCTCTGCTCTTACTTGTACTTACCTATCTTTTCCTTCTGACGTTCGGCTCATCTCCCGAGTAATCTCTCTGGGATTGTACAGACAGATTCCTACCAGCTCCAGTCTATCCCCACCATCAGGGGCTCTAGCGAACATCCGGTCCGAAATCAGGTGGTACACCTCAGGGATTTGCTCGCCCTTTATCTCTCGAAGTCACTCTGGTTCCTTCCCGGGTAATTCCGGAGTACTGTATCATTTCTATCTCATATTCACGGTCACCTCGGTTCACAGTCCTGGTAATTCCGGGGTACCGTAACATTATAACCGGCCACATACTGACACGGATGGACACCTCCACCTCAGAAGCAATCAACGCCCTGATTGCCCAGATGTCTAATTTAGGGCAGATGGTGCAAGCCCTCACTAATAAAGTTAATTCTGAGGAGGAAGCACTTTCTGCCCTACGATCTGCTGTTCAGGCTCCTGCCCCTACTCCACCGGTCTCAGTCCAAGTCATTCAGGAAGCAGCCTCGGACATCAAGATGAATCTACCAGATAAGTTTACTGGGGACCGAAGTCAGTTTCATCTGTTCAAAGAAAATTGCAGGTTGTATTTCAGACTTCGTCCTAACATCCGGAACAGAGCAGCAAAGAGTGGGCCTCATTATTTCACTCCTACAGGGAGACCCTCAGGCCTGGGCGTTTAGTCTCCCACCAGGAGAATCGGCTTTGCAGTCAGTGAAGTCCTTTTTTGAAGCCTTGGGTCTGTTATACAAGGATCCAGATTGTGCGGCCACCGCAGAAACGAAACTTCGTAATCTCCGTCAGAACAGGAGAACAGAAGAAGAATACTGCGCAGAGTTTTGCCGCTGGGCCAATGACTGTGGACGGAACGACCCAGCTCTCCGCAGCCAATTCCGCATCGGGTTATCTGACCAGGTCAAACACGCTCTAGTCCAGTTTCCCTCCCCTGAAACGTTGGAGGACCTCATGCGTATTGCTATAAAGGTGGACCGACGGATTAAGGAACGACGTACGGAGAGAGACTCAACAGTGATCTTCTCCCGGGCCAGTACTCAGGAATTCCAGGTTCCGGACGAGCCCATGCAGATTGGTACTTATAGACTGACCAAGGAGGAGAAGGCCCGCAGACGGACCTTGGGTTTATGCCTCTACTGGGGCGGAAGAGCTCATAGGGCAGACGCTTGCCCAAAGAAAACTCAGACGGGAAAAGAGTAACCCAGTCAAATTCTGAGGAGATTAGGCTGGGTGTGTATCTGGTATCCTCAAAAAATGATTTTTTAGTTCGAGCTTGCCTGTCCTTTGAAGATCGGGAAAAACACATTTTGGCATTTATCGACAGTGGAGCAGCAGCAAACTTTCTTGATACGTAGCTGGCAGCATCATTGGGAGTACCTATCAGAAAACTGGCTACAGCTATTACCACAGTCAGTCTCAATGGACAACCATTGTCAGGGGGACCAGTTCAGCATATCTCAGCTCCAGTCCAGCTCCGTATTGGTCTTTGCCATACTGAAACCATTGAGTTTCTCATAACTCCCTGCTCTTCGGTACGCCTGGTCCTCGGTCATCCCTGGCTTCAACTCCATAATCCCAACACTAATTGGTCTTTGGGAGAAATCCAGAAGTGGGGACATAATTGTATGAAGTTCTGCATTTCTTTTCCTCTCCGTCTGGCGCAAGTCACGGTGGCGAAGTTACCCTCTCAGTATGCTGAATTCGCTGATGTGTTCTCCAAACAAGCTTCTGATGTTCTACCTCCTCATCGGCCTTACGACTGTGCTATAGAACTTGTCAAGGACGCTAAATTGCCTAAAGGGAGGTTGTTTTCTCTCTCGCGCCCTGAAGCACTGGCCGCGGAGGAGTATATACAGGAGAACCTGAAGAGAGGGTTCATTCCACCTTCTAAATCTCCAGTGGGAGCAGGGTTCTTCTTTGTCGGGAAAAAAGATGGATCTCTTCGACCCTGTATCGACTACCGAGCTTTGAATCAGATCAGCATTAAGAACTCCTACCCTCTGCCGTTAATTTCTGACTTGTTTCACTAGTTACAGAACACCACCATCTATACTAAAATTGATTTCCGTGGTGTCTATAATCTCATCAGGATCAGGGAGGGAGATGAGTGGAAAACACTCACTCTGGCCACTACGAGTATCTGGTCATGCCATTTGGGCTGTGCAATGCCCCAGCGGTCTTTCAATACTTTATCAACGATGTCCTACGGGACTTTCTTAGGAAATTCGTAGTGGTCTAGCTAGACGATATTTTGATTTATTCTCCCTCCCTGGAAGAACACAGGGTTCATGTGAAACAAGTTCTATTACGCCTGCGGGAAGCCAAACTTTACGCTAAGATGGAGAAATGCGAATTTGAGGTCTCCAGTGTTACCTTCTTGGGATATATCATTTCTCCTCAGGGATTTGTTATGGATCCAGACAAGGTGAAAGCTATCCTGGAATGGAAGCAGCCCACAGATCTCAGAGCCATCCAACGTTTCATGGGCTTCTCAAACTTTTACAGAGGTTTCGTTAAGGCATTCTCTATCCTCATGGCTCCCATTGCTGCGCTTACCAGAAGAGGAGTGGATCCAGCCAAGTGGTCGCCTGAAGCACTCAAAGCATTCCAAGAATTCAAAGTGGCCTTCACTACAGCTCCTGTTCTGACTCATCCCAATCCGGATTTACCGTTTCTCATTGAAGTTGACGCATCTGATGTAAGGACAGGGGCTGTACTTTCTCAAAAGAATCCTCAAGACTCGAAATACTACCCATGTGCATACTTCTCGAGACAGTTCTCTCAAGCTGAGAGGAACTATGACGTGGGCAACCGAGAGTTACTGGCCATAAAAATGGCTTTTGAAGAATGGAGACATTGGCTGGAAGGCTCAGCTCATGATATTACGGTCCTAACGGACCATAAAAATCTTGCCTACATCCAATCAGCCAAGCGTCTCAATCCCTGTCAGGCCCGTTGGGCACTGTTCTTCACCAGGTTTAATTTCAAGATCTCTTACAGACCTGGATCTCTCAATCATAGGGCCCATGCACTGTCTCGATCTTTTCTGCCGGAACATGGTCCCTCCCTTACCCATTGTAGATCCATCAGCCATCCTGACGGGACACACTCAAGACCTCCAAACTAAATTGGAATCTCTGCAAGCTGAAGCTTCCAGTCAAAGACCTTTGGGTCGTCTCTTTGTCCTGGCTGAACTTAGAAAACGGGTACTGACAGAAGGCCATGCTTGTAGATCATCTAGACATCCGGGTATTCAGAAAACTTTGAGGATTCTTCTCTGTTCTATCTGGTGGCCATCCATGTCCAGGGATGTCAAGGAGTTCGTGGATTCCTGTTCTCTGTGTGCCAGGAATAAAACTCCTTGTACTCCACCCATTGGTCCCCTTTCCTGACCGTCCATGGACACACTTATCCATGGATTTCATCACAGATCTCCCGAATTCTCAAGGATTCACCACGGTCTGGGTGGTGGTAGACAGGTTCAGTAAGATGGCGCACTTTGTACCTTTGCAAGGTCCTCCTAATGCTCAAACTTTGGCCAAGCTGTTTATCAAACATATTTTCAGACTGCATTAATTGCCCATGTTCATTAAACATATCTTCAGGCTGCATGGACTGCCCAGGGAAATTGTATCGGATCGAGGATCAAAATTTGTTTCTGCCTTCTGAAGAGCATTCTGTAAGAACCTAGGAATCAAGATCAATTTATCTTCCGGATATCATCCTCAGTCGAACGGAAAGACAGAGAGGGTAAATCAATCAATCTGGAGCAATACCTACATTTCTATGTATCCTCATATCAGAATGACTGGTCTGAAAATATTCCCTGGGCAGAGTTCACATACAATAATGCTTATCACTCCTCTACCAATATATCACCATTCTATTGTGTGTATGGTCACCATCCGAAGGCTAACTCTCTGTCCTGTTCTACCACCCCCAGATCTATTGTCAGAATCACCATCAAGAAGATGAAAAGTATTTGGGAAAAAGTTAACCAGCTCTATGTTCTGCAGCATTCAGAACCAAGATCAGAGAAGATCAGCATCGATCACCGTGTACATTTAAGGTTGGACAGAAAGTGTGGCTTTCAACTAAAAACATTAAGCTCAACAACCCTCCAGAAAATTGGGGCCACGTTTTATTGAACCATTCCCCATTGTGAAAAAGATTAATCCAGTAGCGTTTAAATGATCTTTACCACGTAATCTCAGAATACCACCCACGTTCCATGCTTCATTGTTAAAACCAGTCAGATGTTCAAAGAAATTTAAGACGCACACTAGTAAAGGGAAGACTTCTTTTATTGTCAATGAGGAGGAGGAATTTGAAGTTGAAAGTATCCTTGATTCCAAGAAGGTCCGTAACAGAATCCTCTACTTGGTTCATTGGAAAGGATATGGGCCAGAGGAAAGATCATGGGTTCCAGACAAGGAATTGCATGCTGATAAGTTGAAGAAAATCTTCCATCAGAAGTTTCCCAACAAACCTGGTCGTAGGCGTATCCTAACCCCTCGTTTAGGGGGAGGGGGGTACTGTTACAGCTGCCGTGTAACAGCAGGCTGTGTTTCCGGCGCTCTCCCCGCTCTGGCGCTTACCTCTAGTCCCGCGGCGTGTCTACGGGGAATCCCCAGCCAACAGCCCTCATAGTTACCGCTTCCCTGATTACACGTGCGTCTTCTTCTCCTTTGGCGCGCTTCTCCTCCGGCTGCCTTGTTATGCCTTTTCCGTTACCTGGGGAACGCCTGCTTGTGCACCTGCCTTTGACTACATTCATTGGTGGGGACCGCATCCAATACTTTTATCAGGGGCAGCCTACGTGTTGCCATAGATGCGGTTCCCCCAAGCATCTAAGTTCCAGCTACCCTGCGGTCAAGTGTGCGGGGTGCCAGGAGTTGGGGCATTTGTTGAAGGATTGTCACCAGAAAAAGAGCAATCTCTATGGGGAATGTGGCCACATGTATATACAATGTCCCAAGGCAGAGCACAATAAAATCAGTGACCAAGAGATGCTTCAGATGTTAGAGAGGGTGGAGAGTGAGCTGCAGGTTAGAACTTCGAAAAGTGGCATGGGTTTAGTTCAAGCTCCAATTCAAATGTCACTCCCAGCACAGGAACTGACTGCGATAGATCAAAGTAAAGGACAGGAAGGAATGGCAAAACAAAGTGATAGAGAGGAGGGCAGTAAACCTGTCATATGATCAATCAAATTTGAGATTCCTACCTTAACTTTTGGCCACGTAATCGCTATCGTCCGCAAACGTGTGGATGGGCAACGCGGACTTACTCAGCTAAGCACACCCATACTGTACACTTTAAATGAAAACCCCCGCCTACATTGCGTAATTTAGACGTACTTTTGTCTCATGTAAAATTGGCACGCCCACACGTACGAATTTATGCAACTAATACGTGAACAGCCAGTATGCTCAGAGTTATGTTACGTAGCGTGTCATCTGTCGTGCTCATGCGCAGTACATACAAAATCGCCAGGCGTAAATTCGCACAGACGCGTACGTCTGGATCTGGGCCTTGGTCTGTAAACAAAAATCACAATATAGAGCAGCGATATTCAGAGGCTGATATATCAAATGTTTCCCAATTGAGATAGATAGTATAAAATGTAGCTCACAGTGACTTGGACAAACAGTTTAAAATTGCCTCTAACGGGTGAAAAATGAGATCATGAAGACCGCTTCCCCGAATTGAGATTGTCCCGGTGGCTCCACATGCTGGCGGCGTCCCGCCCGTTCACCGGACTGGTAACACTGATCCTCCTTCCACCCTTCTCAGTGAGAAGTCACAAACCACTGAGTGGAGATGGAAGGAAGGAGGCAGGTTCCGACCCTTTGAAGATCTTATGCCGAACAGACCTTGCTGATCACTGATAACTGTACAGTGTATGCGTTTCTTCGCCTGGATGTTATGGTACACCGGAATTAATTGAGTCAAGAACCAGAGTGACTGCAAGGTAAGAGAGGTAAGGTTATGGCACTCCGGATTTACCTGGGAAGAGTACCGGAGTGGCCATATGATAGGAGCGGTGTAACGAAGTTGGCTACAAGGGCACGGAAACTTTACTAGCAGGTGGTTTTAACCAGAGCCCCTGAAGGTGGGGATGGATTTGACTGCGCCCCTGTAACAGGTCGTGAGCTGTTGAACGAGACTCGTGGAAGAATGAAAGGAAACCCGAGGGGGATACCGGATAGTAAAAAAAGGTAAGGACGAGAAAGCGGGATGCAGACCAGACCGGAAGGGAACTACATGCAACACAGAACCAGGTACGGTGGACAAGAGGTACGTCACGGGACTGGACAAGACGAACTAGGGCTTGAATACACACACTCATCCGGCGGGACTTCCGAAGAAGTAACATAAACACACACTTCAGGGAAAAATAAAGAAGAACTGGGAAGGTGAATACAATAAGGAGGAACAACCAGGGACTGAAAACAGAAGGTAACTGAGGCAAGGATTAAACAAGGTAAGTGGTCAAACAGCGGTCAATTCACTAGGCAAGAAGCACTAGGCACACAGGTATAGCAGATCACAGAACTGGCAAGGCAGAACTATAATCGGCGCAGAGTGATGACAGAAATTGTCTCAAATAATGACTGCTGTCCTGTGATTGGACAGCCACAAACCAGCCTTCCTAACGAGCAGGCGTTCCCCTAAAAACGGGGAACACATAACTAACAGCAGGGCAGAACGCGCGCCTAATGGAGAACGGCGCGCACGTGGCAGTAACCAGGATGCTGTAACTAGGAGAGCCGTCGGCAGGGGAATCCCCACAAATGCGCCGCAGGACTCACAGGTATGATGGAGCGAGGGAAGCAGCCGGCACACAGCTAGCTGTTACACACGGCAACTGTAACACTGGAGCAGCAATTTCATCAGATTTCTCTGATGAAATCGTTGCTCCAGGCAAAGAAACGCGTTAGGGTTTGATCTATGGTAGAGATATACCTTCATTCCTGTTAAAATTTGTTGCCCTAATGGTCTGACACAAAGTGGAAACACTGTACAGTTATCATTGATCATCAAGTGTCGGCATAAGATCTCCAAAGGATCGGAACCTGCCTCCTTCCTTCCATCTCCACCTAGTAGTTTGTGACCTCTCACTGAGAAGCGTGGGAGGAGGGTCAGTGTTACCAGTCCGGCGAGCGGGCAAGACACCGCCAGCACGTGGAGTGGCCGGGACAATCTCAATTCGGGGAAGCGGTCTGTATGATCTCACTTTTCACCCGTTAGAGGCGATTTTAACTGTTTGTCCAGTCACTGTGAGCTACATTTTGTACTCTCTACCTCAATTAGGAAACATTTGATATATCAGCCTCTGAATATCGCTGCTCTATATTGTGATTTTTTTTTTTACAGACCAAGGACCGGATTCACATTTAGTAACGTTAGGTGACTTACGCACGCATGTGCCCTCCAGATGTTACGCTAGGATTACTATAGTAACCCTAGCGTATCAACAAGGGAAATGGGCTGTGCTTCCCCTCCACCCGCTAAAGCGGGCAGGGGGGGAAGCATGTTAAGTGTACAGTGTGGGAGGGGGCTCAGCGGTCGTACAGATCCGCACGCTACATTTAAGGCAAGCTTATGACAGTGTAAGCTGCCATAAAGCCCGCATGCGAGAGGGGAGTGACAGGGGGTGTGCACTCCCCTCTCACTCGCGTAATTACAGATCCCCACATGTATGGAAAATATGCGGGGTCTGAATTCAGTCCCAAGTCATTACTCTGTATAAAGTCAATGATTGACACTACTCTACTCTGTTCAACATTGTGAAATTCTACAAATATAAAGCTACAGACTGACGATTAATATTGTTACAAAGTGGAACTCTATATACAAAAAGTTACCAATTGAAAAAGAAAATTGCAACGTATCTGATGTTCTCCGGTGATATACAGTGCCTGCAAAAGTGGCTCAGTTGAATGGGCATTTTGAAATACATTAGGGCAGCTTGTGTGCATTAATTTCTGTGCATCCGATTTAGGAAAGCTGTTTAGCACAGTGTTTATTATTGGTATTCTCCTTTTTAGACATATAATTATGTTTTTATATTGTATGTAATAAAGATCTTTCTGTTTATAACCATACTATACTGCTCCTGTTCAAATAACTCCCTCCTAAAAGCTGCCGCTGTTTTGTTTTTCATGAATTATTGCTAACCCTAGTTTTAAAACTCTCTTTATTATAAATAATTTTATTTAGCACAGGCTCCTTTACAATAAATAAAAAGCTAGTGGAAAAATATATACCACATGAACTACAGTGTTCATATAATATACAATAACAAAAAAAATAATAATAATAAAAAAAAAAAACAACAAAAAAATATATATATAAT
>WWET01003542.1:79957-95804 GCA_011038615.1 Limnodynastes dumerilii | reverse complement strand
AGAGGGACAGCAAAGGTAAGTTCAATGTTGCATTCCCTGTATAAGATGCATTTTTATTTTAAGTAAAGCTAAAAATAATAGGGGGTGCGTGTTATACATGAGGAAATACAGTAAATATGTAGAAGGCACCTGGGAGCCAGAGGTTTTAATCTCTCATTTTGTGACACAACATTGAAGAGTCTCGTTATCCTGGAGTGGTGCGCGCTGTTGGGGAGAGAGCCTGACACCGCCAGAGGGACAGCAAAGGTAAGTTCAATGTTGCATTCCCTGTATAAGATGCACCCGATTTTTAAGTAAAGCTAAAAATAATAGGGGGTGCGTGTTATACATGAGGAAATACAGTAAATATGTAGAAGGCACCTGGGAGCCAGAGGTTTTAATCTCTCATTTTGTGACACAACATTGAAGAGTCTCGTTGACTGATCCTGGAGTGCCTGCACTGAGCAAGATGTACATCAGAATGCAATGCGTGCAATCCAAAGGCGCATGCAATGGTAGCTCTGGATGACCATGTAAGTATGCAGGGCTGCCTTCAGAATTTCCGGGGCCCGGGACACACCAGTCGGGCCCTGCTCCCAATGTGAAGTCATATTGATGGGGCCCCACGGACCTGCGTTAACATTTGGCCTGTAATGATGGTGGGCCCGGGACAGTAGTCTCGGCTATTCTTCCTTCCCCCTGATGGCGGCCCTGTAAGTATGGCATGTAGTATAGAGGCACAGAGCAGCTTAATGCAGCTACCTGACCACGTACAGGGCAGTACACCGTGATGTATAATGCAATGGTGGCTGTAATTACTGTGATTACTAGTCTTGCAATTGTAACTACAGTAATAATTTTATCTACACAATGCTCCAGCAGAGATTCCATAACCTTTGGTATTGCATATGAAATAGTAACACACTGGTCTAATAGGCTGGTATAGTCTGTTACTGGTAATGGCAGTGTTGCTGGGGAATTTCCTTCCCTGTGTTTCTGTGGCTAGCAGATTAACCCCCGGCCTTTCATGGTATAGTCTGTTACTGGGTAATTGCAGTGTTGCTGGAGCATTTTCTTTCCTGTGTTTCTGTGGCTAGCAGATTATACTCTGCCTTTCATGCACCTGTTTGCATTTACCTATAAATTGTTTGAGCAACTTCCATTTTGTGTGTATAGGCTGTAGACTGTCAGCCCCCTGGACATAACCTGTTTTGCTGTAACCTCTGTATTCAGGCCTGGATCCACCGGCAATTGTATGAACACACATTTGCTGTACATTGACCCTTCCCTCTCACAATACATCCTTCAGAATGCAAGGGGTCACAGCACTTGTTGCGTGCGGGTCTGCGTGTGCATAGTTTCTGGGCATGCGCACGCTGAAATATGTACACCGTCGGATGTACGTTCACCTCTGTGATTTGCCCCTCAATGTCCCCTTCACTCACTTTGCAAAACTTAATTAAACAGCAGTCATGGTCACCCGCATACACTTTGGGGGCTATGTGGTGGTCCTCAAACAAGCCGAAAGGATATATTTAGCTTATACTCCTGTTTAAATCTTCAGAAGAACACATTCTATACCAATTACTAGCAGGCCTGAGATCATCATTTCTTCAAACCATCTGCTGAAACAATTGGGACAATGTACACACTGTACAGATTTCTGTCTATGCTGAACAGGAGACTGCCAGACAATTTGGCCAGTGGTCGTATCTGCGTACACAATGCCCACGTTTCTCTGACATTAAGCAAAGGGTGATTGTGATTTTTTTTTTGGAAGTTTATAAAACCAAACCAACAAATGTGAGCTAATTTCTCACATCATTCCATGATGGTGGAAGCCAACACACTCTTGCAACGTCATATGAGCGAGCTGATAATTGAATCCCAGTTACGGGTGTACATGTGACACTGATGCACATGTTCATACATACGTTTTGTGTCTTTACAGCCTGGAACCAGAGACAGATTCGAAAGAAGATCCATCAGCTACGGGAGATCCGTAACTTCAAATCCTTCTACACTCGGCTTGGGATGCCAAAGGGTGCTACATCATATGTGCCCCCAATTGAAGGCTTTATAGCACAGCCTCTAGACCACTTCAATCGACGAAATAATGCAACGTATAAACAGGTCAGTGCCGGGATCCACAGGAAGTCATCATATATGTTACTGGAAATCTAAATTTCCTTTCTGAACTCCTATTTAAACATCTGCAAAGTTATTGTATGCACTGCATAGATTTCCAAGATTATATTTTCAACACTATGTTTTCTTAGAGGTATTGGGTGAATGAAGAGTTTTGGCAGCGCCCTGGTGGACCTGTCTTCCTGTTTATCGGTGGGGAAAGTGCTGAATCTGAATTCTCTGTGCTGTCAGGTTGGTGTAACATTACATTACAACGTCTTTCTCATTAGAGCGTGGCAACTGCAGTTTAACGCCAAAAAATGCATAATCATGAACTAGGGACACAAAAACACAAAAGCTCAATATATCATTAAGGGCACAACAATAGAAACTACTGAGAAGGAAAGGGAACTAGGAGTCACTGTTTCATGTGACTTAAAGGTACCCAAGTAATGTAACAAAGCGATGCTTTGTTGCATAGGGAGAGGACTTAATAGCAAATAGAGAGACGTAGTAATGCCACTTTATAGGTCCTTGTTATGGATAGATCACAGATCCGTTTTTATTAAACAAATATACGCACGCACCTAGCAAGGCAACACCCTGATACTCCCCTCACACGACCGTGCTGTCGGTGACTTACGCCTCCGTAGGGTACCCTTATCTCTACGTGTGCCTTTTATGTGTGTATAATACTTATGTACGTGCGTATCTAACTAACAGCGTCCTCTAAGGGTCATTTAAATGCCCCCCACCCACTTTCACGTAACTTTGTCTGTACGGATTTCAACCATACCCCTCCGCACGTATGTGCCCAAGTGCGATTCACAAGTACGTGCGAATGGACTTCCGTGCTTAAATTCAACGTAAACGGCGTACATAAAGTTACTACGCATGCGCAGTTCGTCCATTTTAAAAAATACGCACGAAACTCCACGCAAAAAACGGATCTGTGAATACAGCCCACTGTGTTCAGTTCTGGAGACCATGGGCCTGATCCAGACCTACGCTGATGCACTGTGAGTACTAACGCACAGCGTATCGGCATGCACTCCCCCTGTGGCCGTAATTACACACTGTTACGCTGGCTGAAGGCTACCCTAACTTCAGCCGGTGTAACAGTCTGTAATGACGCCGGCCACAGGAGCGTAAATGGCCAAACTCGCCTTCCCGCCCTCGTTACCCTACCTCACCCCGCCTTTATTCCCTAACTGTTGCGTAGTTACGGCGAGGACCGCCCCCTCAACCGTAACCACGCATCAGTTAGGGACGCCCAATCCTGACTAACGGGTTTCCCTAGTTACGCCGGGCAACATCTGCGGCGGAGGTCTGGATCAAGCCCCATATCTCTAGGAGGACCTAAATACATTAGAGACTGTGCAAAGAGAACAACTACAATAGTGCATGGCCTGTGTCACACAACATACCAACAAAGGCTACAGGGACTAAACATGTATAGCTTGGAGCAGAGAAGGGAGAGGTGGATATGATAGCAGCTTTCACATACATCAAGGGGTGTATCCAGGTACAGGAGGCTGGAAGTTTTCAAAAGAAGAAATGTATTAGAGCATGACACGTGTGTATAAACTGGAGGGTGGTAGGTATAGAAGAAATGTTTGGAAAAATTACTTCACTGAAAGGGTAGTTGATAAGCAGCATAACCTCCCATCTGAGGTGGTAGTGGCTAACACATTAGAACAATTGAAACATAATTGGGATAAATAGAAGGATAAACTTAATGTTAAACTAAAAATAGTGGTCTAGGGTCAGTATGGTTTAAATAAAATAAACATTGGGCAGACTGCATGGGCCCAGTGGCTCTTATCTGCCGCCACTTTCTCTGTATCTGCTGTTTCTCACCTTGCGGGTGTATAATGCTGGCAATATATCTATAAGAACTGCTCACATTCTATCCTGTACAGGGGAACATGTTGAGTTGGCGCAGAAACATCACGCACTTCTGGTATCACTGGAGCATCGTTATTATGGAGCTAGTATTAACCCAGACGGGCTGACACTGGAGGCAATAAGATTCCTGTCCAGTCAGCAAGCGTGAGTAGTGATCTGTATTCCTCCATCTCTTATACTGGGACGAATCTTTCCTCACGACACTAGGGAGCGGATTCCAAGATCTGATTTGCATCCCCGAGCAGTCATTGGGCCGCAATATCCTTGTATGTAATTGGCTCCCACCCCGAGCACAGGTGCATAGGATTGAGCAGTCACAAGGCCGTGTTATCCACATATTTATGTGACCGAAGCGCTATTCTCTCAAGCCGTATGTCCATCCAATAGCCAGTGACTACCTTCAGATTTTCCTGTGATAGTAAAATGGTGACGGTACGGAAGTCTGGATGAGTACACAGAGAGAGTGAACGCTATTCTATTCACTGTCATTAAAAATGAGCCCCTCTTGCTCCGAACTGATCAGGTACAAAATTTTGTGAAACATGGGAATAGCAGATCTTGGGCTCCGGGCCCAGAAGTGTTGTTCTTTATTCTCCTGTCTCATAATATGATCTGTGGAGACATTTGCTTGTGCTTGTTTATCTCCCTCTAGACTTGCAGATCTGGCATCTTTCCATCTGTTCATCTCCCAGAAATACAACCTGACTAGCACAAACACCTGGATTTGCTTTGGAGGCTCCTACCCAGGATCCCTCTCAGCGTGGTTCAGGCTGAAGGCAAGTCTTCACTAATATCTGTACTTTGAATGAAATGATGCACCTTCTACTATGTTATTTGTAGTCTCTAGTACAGTGGTTCCCAAAGTGTGTGCCACAGAGCACTTGCAGGGATGCAGTAAATCCAGGCTGGGACCTGCAGGGAGAGAAGCTGTGCCAGTGTAGACCAGCCTCCCCCCTCCCCCTCTCCCTACTCCTCTCCCTCCCCCTCTCCCTCTGTGAGTCGAGGGCCACCCAGTGGCTAATCTACAAACAAACTAATGAAGCTTAAGGTTCAAGGCCCTTAATCCCAGAAGGGCCACAAAACAAGTTTTTTTTTTTTTTTACCCATTTTTTCTTTAGAGTGCGTTTTTCAACAATATTGATTGAGTTTTTTTAAGTTTGTATTATTAAAATAAGGTAATTTTAGTGATGGAATATCAAGCCAATGGGTACCCAGAAACCTCCCCTTGATCAGTGCTGGACTGCAGACACTCTGTCTACAGCACTGATCAGGGGTTGGCTCTTGTAATCTTTTTGAGTGCAGAATAGAAAGCTGCTGTCAGTGTCACTGGGCCTGATCCAGTGCGTTTTTTGTGGCGATTTTACGCTTCCGATCAGCGTTAGATCGCCTGCGAGCGTAGGTCTGGATCAGGCCCACTGTGTGTATTAAAGAAGATAGCAGTGGTTATCCAGACCTTGTGGCTGGTAGGAAGGGGCTCATTGTATGGCCGATTTGCAAGGATTCCATCCCAACATTTCCTTATTGTTGCTGTTTACAAAGGGGCCTCCAAAATTTAGGTCTGTCACTGGGACCACCCAGTGTACAGTAATTGCAGAGAGAGATGCTGTCAGTGTGGCACAGCCTCTCTCCCTGTAACTCCCGTGGATGCTCCTACTACTTAAAAATCAGGATGGCTTAGTAATTATATTGACTTGAAAAATGTATTGAGTCCGAAGGGTGAACCACTGAACTAGAAAGTATAAAACAAAAAGATTAATGTGTGAAACTAATAGTCTGGAGCTCGTTGTCTGCAATGGATTGATTTTTTTTTTTTTCTCTATGTGCACAGGTGGAACCATATAAATATAAATGTAAATATATTTCATATAATGTGTTTTGTTACAGTTCCCTCATTTGGTCTATGCAGCTGTGGCCTCCTCTGCCCCTGTCAGAGCAGAGCTGGACTTCACAGACTATAACAAGGTCAAGTAGTGTACCGTATTTTTATGAAATCTTGTTTAATGCTTCGTTCACTGGTATGAAGTTTTACCTGGCTAGATTGGAATTTATTTATCCTGACAGGCTGACAAGATAAAATGTATAAAGCTGTGTTAAACTATTGGCAGTGTTAAACTATGCAAATGTTGCCATGTGCTTGAGGTAGGTGGAGACAAGAAGTGCATAGGAAGTAGGGTTGTGCTCCGGAGCTTTTTTAACAGATGAGTTTTAAGATGGAGGCATTAAATGTGTGAGAGTATTTCACAGGAAGTGAAACAGCACAAGAGAAGACTTGGAGACAGGATAATGATAAAGAAATAGCTAACTGCTTTGAAGTGTGTGGTCTGTGAATTAATTAACAGTGGGTTCAGGAGTGAACTATGGGTATTATGGGCCAGATCTAAGTGCGCTAGCGTATTTACGCTAACCGATGACGTAAAATCACGTTTGTATTTACTGCGCATGCGCGCGGCATATGTTACACAACGTAACGCTGAATGTACGTACCATCAGCGTAACTACGAACGGACAGGCGGGGGCATCAATAGGACACCCGTAACTACGCTTTGTAGGCGGAGGGAGGCATTTAAATTGGACAGTATGGGCCGGGTTAGGCCGTCACGTACGTAAATCCATTACGTACGTCAGTACTTACGCTATCAACACTTAAGGAAGGGATTGGGCAGCGTTAAACGGCCAAAGTACGTACGAGCGAGGGCAAAGAATGACACTAGCGTAAATACACTACGCGATCTAACCTAACTAGCCCGTAGGTCTGGATCTACCCCTATGAAAGTAATGCCAGGGGTGTAACTACAGGGGCTGCAAGGATCGCGACTGCTATGGAGCCCGGGGGAGATAGGGGCCTGTGGCAGTTGCTCCCCCCCTGCACTGTAAGGGAGTGGTCAGAGGCTGACTGCTTAAACCAGCGCTCGGTATGAGTTACATGGCGTGCCTGTGATGTACTGTCATTCAGTGAGTGTGAGGAGACTCTTGGACCTGAAGGAAAATGTGCCACAGTCTCAGGTTCTTTTGTGAATGTTTATTTTTCCATTTACAGGTGGTGGCTCAGAGCTTGTCAGACCCAGTTATTGGAGGATCTACAAAGGTGCGGTTATGGGACTATGTCCCTGTCTCTTTTTACTTTGTGAAGTAAAACAACAAGAACATATTTATATTGCTTATCACAATTAATACCTACTAGGAAACTTATTAGATAGTAAATAAACAGTAAAATGTGCTCCCAAAACTGGGGCCCTTGGTATTAAGTTCAGTTAAGTCATTTGTCCCCCCACATTTCCTTTAAATCTTCCACCCTTAGTTTATACACATGTCCTTCTGTTCTAATATACGCCCCCTCCTTTACCTGGTTACAACCCTTGATATCTATGAAAGCTGCTATTATATACTGCCCCCCCCCTTCTCTGTTCCAAACTATACATGTTTAGGTCCTCTTGCCTTTTTTTTCCTCTTCTTGGTGACACAGGCCATGCACCATTTTAGTTGGCCTTCTTTTGCACAGTCTCTAAGGTATTTATGTCTTTCTGGAGATATGGGGCCGTATTCAGGGATCCGGTTTTAACGAAAGTTCTGTGCGTATTTTTAGGAACGGATTGGTTTTGCATCAACTGCGCATGTGTAGTAATAGTGATACGCCATCTACATTGAAGTTAAGAAATGGCTAAGGGATGTACTTGTGAATCGGGCAGAGAGTAATACGACCCTAAGTGCTGCGGAAATATACGGACCTAGGGATTTGCATAGAAATGGGCGGGGGGAGGCACTGAGATGAGGGAAAGTGGGCGTGCTTACAGAGTGAGGGACGGTAATATACGCAACTAATACACATAAGTCCGGAAGTGAGTGCGGCCAGTCAGGGCAAGTCAATGCAGGTGGAAATTTAGGTCCAGCCGGAGGTTGCGAGGGGAGTGACTGTTTTTTCTGGTGGGTGTAAACTGCTCCGACCTGCCACTTAGATGCGTATATTTGGGGCCCGATCGCTGACGGATCTCTGAATACGGCCCATGGCCTCCAGAACTAAACACTGTTTGCCTGACCGCCCCAATGACCTATAGACCTACTTCTCTCTTTCAGCTACTAATTCCAATCCCTATACAACAAAGCATCTGCCTTGTCTTTCTCATTGCTTTGTTACATTGCTTGGCTACATTTAAGTGACATGAAAATGTTTTTCCTAGATCCCTTTCCTCCTCAGTAGTTTCTAATGTAGCGGTTAATGATTTATTGAGTTTATGGTTGCCACACTCTTGACTGTTTCTCCAGTCTACCTACTGTAACTCATCAATCCTTTTGATTGAATCCATGCCAGCCATGGTTTCGTATCCCCTCCTCTCCATCCTGTTGGCAGAGACAGCCCTAAGCTGTCAGCAGCTGGCAAGTTATTTATAAACACTGCTCGGCACTTAGAGTGGGTGTCTGCCTCAGGCTTTACTCTCCTTGGGGACCTGTAGCAGCCACAACCCTTGCACACGCTGACTGTATATGACAAACCCATAGAAAAAAGTCTAGTGATAAATACACGTGTGGTCATACTGCTCTGGATTCATAGTTATGTCGTTTTCGTCTTGTTTTAAGAATTGAGCTACTACGCAAGCGTAGTAGCTTAATTACGCTCTCTACGTAACATTTCTGTCTAAAGACCGTGCTTACGCAATCTACGTACAGAAATGGTACGTAGATAGCTTAAATAAGCTACTATGCATGCGTAGTAGCTCAATTCTTAAATCAATGTACATAAGATGAAAACTACGTAACTGTGAATCCGGACCACTGTTGCTAGGTAGCCAAAGCAATTGCCATTAGTAATAACTAGTTAAAACATCTGTATTTCTAAACCGTTGTTGTATATTAGCATTATGACTGTTGTATAGGAGGCTTGTGGTTATTTGAGCTCCCCTGTAGGCTTATTCTTGCAATGTTTTTTCTCTTTGCAGTGTCTGGACAGAGTGAAAGAGAGTTTCCGAATCGTGGATTCTCTCCTTCAGAAAGGGAATAGCAGTAAGCTGGAAAAAGACTTCTCCTCCTGCGCTCCTCTTAATGGCCCAGATGACGACATAGAGTTTGTCAGCAATCTGGCAGACATATTTATGGGGGCTGTGCAGTACAACAAGGAGACTCCGGGCAGCGATGTGCAGAAGATCTGCGAGCATATGACAGCTGCTGAATCGCCATATGAGGGACTGAGAATGGTTAATTCTGTGAGTTCCACTGTTACTTTAAAGGTGTATGTACATTTGCTTACAAGGCACCCTCTTCTGGATACAACTGAAGCAGAAGCTTTTAGAGCTTCTTCCCTTGTGTCTATCTTGGCCCCAGCATGCGAACTACAGCAACAGAGTTTTAAGAGACGCTACCTACTAAATTTGCCTGTCCCATTCTGTCCCTCAGGTGTTGTGTTTATATTAGTGATGGACAACAGGTGGCTCTAGCTCATCCCTTGCCACCCTGTGGTTCTCCAGGTGTTCTGAAAGTCCCAGCATTCTCTGACAGGTATCAACAGTGCCCATGCAGTGCAAGGATACTGGGACTTGGCGCAGGTTGACCAGGCTTGCCCTAGGGCCTTGAGCAGTCCTCAGGCTCAACACCTGAGGTCCTAATTTTTTTTTTTGTGTTGATGTCAAACTAATTTTATTATATAGTATGTGTCTTTTGTCTTATGTGTATGATTAGATATATTATTTCACCTTACAACAAATATTAAATGGCTCTGGATGCTTTAAGTGTTGAACTATGCAGCCACAAAATTGTGTTCAGTTGCCCTTTTTTGGCTTGTATCTAATCTATTCATGGTGACTTCTATAGAGGACAATTTGGCTTTTGGCTCTAGGTTAGGCAGGGACTTTGTACCACTCTTCTGACATCCAGGAGACAATAAATATATTGACGGATGCAGATTACACATACCATGGATGAACTAACTACAATGAATCATAACGGCCTGGATTCACAGTGACGTGGTTTCCGTCTTGCGTACATTGTTTTAAGAATTGAGCTACTACGCATGTAGTCCCGTTTCTGTACATAGATTGCTTAAGCGCAGTCTTTAGACAGAAATGGTACGTCGATAGCGTAAATACGCATGCGTAGTAGCTCAATTCTTAAAACAACGTATGTCAGACGAAAACTACGTAACTGTGAATCCGGATCAACGTCTCTATATTAAAGAGAATTATGCGGAATATTTATACACTTAATTGTTATTTTCTTTTGAGTACGTTTGAATTGGATCCATTGATCAAATAGTCTGAAAGGTTTTGTACCTGCGCAGTTTGGGAATTTGTAGTCAAAAATATATTTGAAAGAAGAACAAGGTGGTACCTGATTCTAATTAAATTTCATCATAATATCCCTTTCACTTCCCCCTTCGCTTGGTGTCCATTTATTTGAGGGATATATTTGGTGCATATGATTCTAGCTCTCCAATATTGATATTTAGAAACTAAAGAAAAATATATTGCAGACTATAGTTCCCTTCACTCCATGATGAGGGCTGTTGGTTGTCCTATCACTGGTCTAGTTAAAAACGCTAACAGAATCTTATTAAATGTTGTTCAGACAGCGAATAGCGTGACTTAGATGTGCTGAATACATATATTACAATCCTTTGTGTAGTAAATATAATTCACAATGGGCTGGAACCAGACCTTGTTAAGTGCATGAACTTAGTTACACCTGGGCTAAACCATGATGATTGCAGGGGAGTCATATTTCATCTGCTGCAAACAGTATTAGAGTTGAGAGGTGATGTTTCCTATCCCAAGTCTAAATAACAGTGTGATAGTAATGCTGGTCAGTGTCTGTGTGCAGTAAGCAATTTAAAGATATATCCCTGCATGCAAAGTATACAATTAACTTGACTCCCCCTGAATTCAACATGGTTTAGCCCAGGAGTAACTAAGTTAATGCACTTAACAAGGTCTGGTTCCAGCCCAATGTCCTTTATATGCAATTAATAAAAACATTTCCTACATGTAATGGAGACACAGTTCATCAGATTAGGCATTGAGGTAAAACTGTGTGTGCTAAATAAGCTATTTTGGCATCAAACCGTAGATGTTTAATGTATGTGTATATTCGTCTTTGCAGATGTACATGGAATTCATAGGGCTGAAGTGCGTGGAGAATTCACATCAGAAAACGGTGTCTGACTTGAGAAACACTGAGCTGAGCCCGGTGGGAGTTGGGGAGCGGCAGTGGTACTACCAAACATGCACAGAATTTGGATACTGTAAGAGCCACTGAATTGCATACGTGTAAACTGTACTTTGTGTTTTGTATTTCATTAATCTCTGATTGTCACCTCCATTCAACAGATCAGACCTGTGGAGACAGCTCATGTCCCTTCTCCCCACTCATAAACCTGAAGTCTCAGCTGGAGCTCTGCACACAAGTCTTTCAGATTCCTGCCACATCCGTCTATCAGTCGGTTCAGTTCACGAATGAGTTTTATGGAGCTGATCATCCCAAATCGAGCAGGATAATCTTTGTTAATGGTATTGGAACATTGAACTGAATTTGCATGCACTAATATCATTGTGCTGTTCCTACAACTGGGCCAGGTCCAGATAGAAGAGTTTTACTCCTCTTACGTATTGTTCAGATTGATTGCGTTGGCCGTTTTGAACTGCATGTACTTAGATCTAAGTGAGATCTCTTCCAGACCGTCGGCGGAAATGTTCCTGGGATGGAACACTGGATCCATCCTAGGAATGCAGCTCTTGCAAAAAGCAGACTAGCAATCGGAAGGGCTGAGGCAGGCCTGGCCAACCTGTGTTTCTCCAAGTGTTTTGAAACTACAACTCCCAGCATGCTTTGACTGCATAGGCATAGTTGATAGTCTGATAAAGCATGCTGGGACTCAGCCAAGTGGCCTATTGTTCTAAGTCAATCTTTCATTGTGGGATTTGTGTGCGCATCCACCAGAAACTGTGGGGCTCGTGACATGGGCCGTGGCGATCCACCCCCTAAGTGACAACACATGCCGTGCAACCAGTCTTGTTTTATAATGGGTGTTCAAAATTGTTGGGCAAAGTAAAGTATATGTGGTAGTGACAGCAGGAGAGGGTATAGAGGCGAGTTCACACCATAAATTCCTTTAACCAGCTTGTTTGTTTATTAAATAGGAAATACCTTTTTAACAGATGTAGCAGACCCTTCAACATGACCCATTCCATTAGGTACAATTAAATCCAATCCTCAGATTCCAACTGTCACTCTGGTTTAAATGATACTTGATTTGCCTCTTTAACAAAGTTGGTTACCATAGTAACTGACAGTTGGAAACTGAGAAGCAGAGTATTTTGTACCTAATGGAATGGGTCATGTTGGAGGCTTTGGATGTAGAGCAGTATAACATTAACACAGTATGACTGGATACAGGATCACACAGGGTTTTTACAGCATACACAGCAGCAGATGATATTCAGTAAGCAGAATGCACACTATATGGTATACACAGCACACGCTGTGGTTATACACAGATTTCTCTCTATGAGATAAAAACACATTGCAACAGTGCCCCCATAATCACACTGACTGTACTCTGCTCTGGACCTCAGCTCAGCGCTTTATATAGGAACAAAAGGGCAGGAACTTACTGCACATGCTCAGTTACAACAGCCTGGCACTGATGTCATAGCCACACCCATTGGAGGAGGAGTCAGCACAAAGCATACTCCACTCTAACAAAAATCGTGCTCCTTTAAGTAAGAAGCTGTCACTATAGAAAAACCTGTTAATAATAATCATAGCATCAATTTAACAAGTCAGATCAAAGGCTACAGGAATTATTGTGCCTTCCCTGAGCAAAAAAGATCAGTAAAGTGATTAGAATATATACTGTAGTTTCATAGGTACACCAGTAAATAAAAATACCACCATATAATCTTTGTTATAGTAAAATAACTGTCATTAAAATTCTATTATATAAAGATTTCACAAAAAGGAAATGGGAAAATTAATTTTTTATGAAATATCGCTTTCATGACTTTTTAATTTGAGATTTGTTGAAATATAAATGACTGTAAAGAAATAGCCATTGACCTTATGGTATCTAAAGTGATTGTACCTTCTGCCTTTAGGTGATATAGATCCCTGGCATGCCCTCAGTGTGCTGAAGAATCAGTCTCGCTCTGAAATTGCCATCTTTATCAACGGGACCGCCCACTGCGCAAACATGAGTCCATCTCGTCCCACAGACCCTGGATCCCTGCAGAAGGCACGAGAGGTCAGAAATTTTCCACATCACAACTGAATTTATAAATCTACTCAATTTTTTTTAATAACTAAAATAACTTTCTACATACCAGTCCTTTAACGGGTTGTTTTTTTTTTCGTTCCCAGGAAATTGCCAATAAAATTGGTGAATGGTTGCAATCAGCCCGATTGACTTTGTAACTTTTGCACCGATTTGCATTGACGATACCAAAAAGCAAAAAAGTCATCAAGCACTGGGACCCTTTATAAACAAATGCTATCTATATTTTCTTTAATGTATCTCTTCAAAGAAAAAAAAATGTGCAATAATGTTCGTTTTAACCAAAGAGTGTACAATTTTGAAAGTACTTTCAGCTTTATTCATGTTTTTTTAAAAAATCAACAATCATTTGCTAAGCCATGGAGAAAAAAAAATGTGCAATAATGTTCGTTTTAACCAAAGAGTGTACAATTTTGAAAGTACTTTCAGCTTTATTCATGTTTTTTTAAAAAATCAACAATCATTTGCTAAGCCATGGACATATAGAAGTTTAATATATATAAATATAATTTTTTTTTACAATGACTTCTTTTTTAATTAAAAAAACAAATTAACCCCTATTTTTTATCATTCCAAATGAGGTGCAGCAACCCTAAGATTGACGGTATTTGTGTGCATATTTCTGATTTTTTATTTTTGCTTTTACTGGCAACGTCATATTCTCATCTAGATAGCCCCAACTGTTTTTTAATTTTATATATTTCATAATAAAAGTTAAGTTTCTTGACAAAAAATAACTTTCATAAATAGTTTTAGTAGATCTGTGTTGTATTGTCAATGTTGCAAATTTTTTTCTAATTAAAGTTTTCATTAAATTTTGTGCTTGAATTTTATTCACGTTGACTTGTATAACTGTACTTTTACCTTTCTCGGGGTGACAAGTTTGGTATCAATCCTTGTCTGAAGTAATTGATTCAACAGATCACTATATAAATGTATTAATTATGGGAATTCTGTTAGAATAACCGCTAGAGAGAGAGAGGCTCAACTGTAGAAGGAGGACACTGCCATCTACAGGTAGGAGGTTGACGTTTGTTGTAACAGAGCTTATTCAAAGATTCCCAGTGAGCCATACCTGAGCCCTTTCCGATCTTCACCCCCCCATCTCCGAGACTTCTCCTCCATCTCCGCTCCTCTCCAATCCCTCCACCCTTCCTTCTGCACAGTTACTTTAAAATGAGGAGAGACAATTACGGATCCAGTACAGGTGAAGCACCTCCGTGATTAAGTGGGATGTAGGGACAGCCAGTTGGGTTGGGTTAGTCAGACTACCGCACCTAGGATTGGAGCATAGGGAGATCGTTAAACCGGCAAGCACATTGGCATTGCGATATTTGTGACGAATAGGCAAAGTTTCCAAGTTTTTTTTTTACAATTACGATCATACTTATATGATCTTATCAATTGGTTATCCCACTGCTGCCATGGTCATGATAGTTATTTGGTTGGACGGCTTGAGATGTATATTGGCACTATTGTATTTGTTAACTACTAGCCATAGACTTGCATCTTGATGTCCATGTTTATAATCGTACATATGAGGTATTTGCGTTCTCCCACCATTGCTCACATGCCAGCAGACTATATGGTATTTTGCTGAATTAATTGTCTCCATTTGGTCTTATCTATGGATACCTGTCACCTATTGTTGGCTCCTTTACTTGCTTGATACAATTTATATTTCGCACTATTGAACAACATAGCCGCTCATGATTGCCATCGATTGTGGATTCTTTATAATAAAAATTCTATATTTTCACAAAATTGGTACTTAGATATTGAGTCAATTAATCAATTAAAATGTAAGTTTTATACTGATTATCATGACTAGACCATTGGGAATATATTTGAGTATTTTGTTTGTGATTATGGGGCTGATTCAGAGTTACACTTACACCTTTTTTTTTTAGGTGCAAGTGTAGACCTGAGCAATACCATACTGAGGGAGGAAAATTTAAATGGTGACAGCTAAATTATATTTGAGAGGTGAAGTTTCGTAGCTGAGGTCTATTTTATTGATTAAACATAAAGCTATGCAGTATTTGAGTTGTGTGCAAAAGTAATGTATTATGCCTGCATACAAAAGATTTAAGATTAATTAGCTCCCCTTACTTTTGCTGAACTGTAAACTTACACCTAAAAAAAAAAGTGTAAGTGCAACTCTGAAGTAGCCCCTATATTTTGACTTTGTTTCATTTATCCTGAGACATTACAGGGTCTGATTCACACTTAAAAATGTCCCTAATTATTCGCAGACCATGTGAGTGTGTTTGCATTTTTTGCTATCTGCGCAGATATTACGCTTAGGGGGGCTGATTCAGAGATGCACTTACACCTTTTTTTTAGGTGCAAGTGTACAGCTTGGCTAAACCATTTTTCAAAGTGAGGGGTATTACTTAATTAAAACATTTTTGCATGCAGGTGAAATACATTACTTTTACACATAGAACTAAAATACTGCATAGCTTTGTTTACTCTATAAAATAGAGTTGAGCTAAGAAACTTCACCCGCTAATTTAATTCTGTTTTTTTAATTTAAATCTGACTCCCCTTGCAATTCAACATGGTATTACTCAGGTC